>JAESVK010000690.1:1249292-1264258 GCA_017140935.1 Hamamelis virginiana | reverse complement strand
TTTTTTTTTTTTTTTTTGGCACCCCGATGAGTCGATGGCTAGTTCCTAAAAGTTAGCCATGTTTTATTTCTTAATTTTTTTTGCTTCTTGCTTTAAAAATTTGTGGAAGCAAATTTTTTTTGCTACCACAAATTTTGGAATCACATGAAGTTGCTTCCATGTAATAGGAAGTAAAAGTCATCTACCAAACGTGCTTCACTACCAAAATTTCCATTTTTCTACTTTTTTTTAAGTAAAAAACTGAAAGTTGAAGCTTATCCAAATGCACCCTTATTAGTTCTATGTTGGAAAATTTTAGCCATTTTTCTGGAATGAATGTTTTGATTTGGATGTCTTCAGCTGTCCAACTACCATTTTTTTCATCATCCTCTCTAGTTTTGCCCATATCTTATTATCTTCTACATCTAGAATTTCGAAATAGGCACCTTTTGTTCCAAAGGAAAATTGTCCCGAGTTTCTTTACATCTTGTTGGGTAAACCCTAGTTCTCAACATTCACCCATGAACCAATGAAGAGTCACCCTTTTCCAAAAACAATCCATCACTTCAAGATAGACACATAACTAATCCAAAAGTTTGACTTTATAGTTTGTAAAGTTCAACTAAAAAGTTTGTCATGCCAAAAGTCCTTTTTGGCACAATTTGGATAGAAATGTCCATTTCCTTTTTAACTACCTAGTTTACGAACGAAACACTCCCCCAGGTAACTTGTTTATGAACTAGACACTCCCCTAACTACAACTTTCTCTCTTTGGCCTTCAATGGCAGAATCCAAAAGCTCTCAACCTCTACTCCATTAGCACTAGAGAATTGAGGCAAGCAAATTCCAAATCTGATGAAGGTAAGCAAATTGCAGATCTCATGTCTTCTAAAAATCTATTCTCTACTCTTCTCTGATTATCCATTCGCCGATCTCTGTCCAAACTGTTAATAAAAAAGATGTAACTTTAGACAATGAATGGAGGGAGAACAATAAAATCTTTTTCTCGATCTACTACTATGTTCTCTCTCTAGCATTTAATAATGGAGTCCCAAAGTTCTCAACTTTTATCTCCTTAAAGTTCACTACCTGATGTTATATGAATGGATCATCAATTTTGTAACACCCCAACCTAACATCCGTACCGACCCTTCCGGATAGGTCAACACATGTCAAGATAGAGGTACAACCTGACCTGCTCATTCATATATCCTCACGAGAGTCAAGAAATATGTGTATAATTAACAACATGAAATGTCATGCTCATACTAATGTCCGAAACAGGGATGTAGCCAGGATTTGTAATTAAGGTGGGCAAAACTCTAAAAAAATGAAATTTAAGGTTTCATCTTTTAAAAGTAACATAAAAAGTATCTATTAAAACTAATAAATTATCTATATTTAATGCACAAAAACACTAGTAAATGAAACATAAATCATCAAAAAATAATTCATATTAATAAAATATTCACTAATCGATTATAATTGTCCCATTCGAGTCTTCATTTTTTGAACGTGTTGTATGATAACCTCATTATCAATACCATCAAGTATGTCTTTCTTAATATATCCAATCAAGCTATCATTCATTAATTGATCGCCCATCTGGTTGCTCAATCGACTCTTCACAATTTTCATTGCAGAAAATGCCCTCTTTACAGTGGCAGTCGCAATTGGGAAGGTAAGTGCCAATCTCAAAATCAAGTAAACTAATAAATACACTATGTTTTTTTTTTTCAATCATTTTTTGAGCTAAAGCACCAATCCCTTTAAGTCACTAGAAGAGCGCATATCAACAACATAATTCTCAAGTTGATTGTCAAGCATAACAAGATCGAATGCAAAAAAAATCTGTTGGATAAAATGTAGCTAAGTGAATCAATTGTTGCTTGTTAAAAGCAAAAAAAGAATCATCTAGCCTCAAGCATGCCACACTAAGAAGTAATCCAGTGTTTGCCTTAGTGAAACGACTATTAAGCTTAAGAAGTTACACATCAATGACGGAATAAAATAGCTCAACGCGATAGTGATGTAGATTTTTTTTTTTTTTTTTCAAAATGTCAGGGTGGGCAGTTGCCCACCCTTGCCCCATGGTGACTACGTCCATGGTCCCAAACATCTTATATATTAATAATAAATCAAAAAGGTAATAATGCCAACATCCCAGGCAAATAGGCTGTGCCACAAACAGTGACAAATCCCGATATCAAGAAAAATATAAATAATACACATCTCGTAATTATGTAAGTCCTAATGCAGAATATAACATGCAGCTAACTAACAACCCGCTTGTCCAAACCAAGAATGCAACCTCAAGCCAACCTGAAATATGCTGCATAAAAGCAAAGGTGAGCTTCAACGTGCTCCATAGGAATAAGGTAACCTCTACCAATTAACAATAATATAGTGATACATGGAATAATTTAATTAAACAGGATCTCCATAACGTTTATAAGACAGTAAATAATGCAGTTATAAACCTGTGCGGTCTTTCAGCGAAAAACATAAGTCAAATAGTTCCATATTCAGTTTCATAATTCAACATGAGAAAATGGCGTGAGTTTAGCTCAGTTAAAAACTCAGTATAATGCCCATCATTTTGAAGATCAGGCTCACAAGATGTATAATATGATGTTATTTAGGCTAATAAGCCTTTGGCGTAACAATAGCCGAAATCTTGTTGTTCTCAGACCCCCGGCACAACGTTAACCAAAGCTACATTGTTTTTTAGGCCCCCGGCACAAAAGCAACCGAAATCATGTTGTTCTCAGACCCCCGGCACAACGACAACCAAAGCTACGTTGTTTCTCAGGCCCCCGACACAACAACAGCCAAAATATGAGTAAGTAAAATCCCTGCATATCAATCGAGCCTAAACCATACTTAACAGTACGAAAAATATAAATCATTTTCAATTGGACATGTAAAGCAGTAAGAATATATATTTAAACCAATATCCAAAGTGAGCAAGTAAAGTTATAATATGTAGCATATAAACGTATCAAACATCATTTCAAAACGATCATATCCATCATCCAAAAAAAGAGTGAAGTAGGTGAACCATATGCCATCATAAAATATAGAAAACAGTTCTCAAGGCACGTAACCTTACAAATAAAAATACATTTTCAAAGTATGGCTTGTTTATATCATTTTCATTTTCAAATCTTCAATTTAATCCAAAGCCAGGGGAACATTTGGCCAAAGTGTTTCATAACCTTTCCATCGTAAATCATTTCAGTAAAACCAGGCATATGAATATGAAATCAACATCTCAGTCATGTTTACACAAACAATGTCACCATATGCATGTTGTTATATGATTCCATGAAACTCTGTAATAAAAGAGCCTATTCCCCAGTTTTATGTGTATATCGTATCAAGTTATAAACAGCCAGCCATGAGCTATTAACAAGTTCTCAAAATATGTTAATTTTGTGCCTTGGTTTCTTTTCATACAAGTTCCACACATTTCAATAATTTTTAAACCAGTATATTCCATGTATCCATTCAACAAGTTAATAATTTGTAGGGTTCTCAAACATTTGTAAGTCATAAGATTCTCAAATAAACTTAACATCCATATAGTTCTCCAAACAGTTATAAAACAGACACATTATCATTAACGGTAAAATGTTACTTATCCCTACCTCAATGCTGTTGTGTTTTCCAACCCTTGTGGCTCTATGAGCCTCCCAATGCAATGCTTAATGCACCCAATACAAGTAGTCCTCCAAAGGACCCAAATCAAGTATGGGAACAACAATAATGCAAGCAAGGAAGATTAAAAGAAAGCACAAGCACCCACAGTTTCAAAAAAATAAAGCAATACGTCTCTCAGACTGCTTACTCGCGACCTTATGGTTCAAAACCCCAAAATACTAGCCCAAAGACCTTCATACATTCAAAGCATATTCCCAAGAGTATCAAGATACCACACATTGAATCCCATGGTTAAATGCAAAGTGAAATAGGAAATATAGGCCAAAGTAGACAAAGTATACACAAAAGGGGTAAATATGGTATTTTCTAAAATAACTCTCTCCAAAATATTTTGACCCAAAAATCTTCAAATTTAGAAATTAGACTTCATAAGCTTTTCGCACATATAAAGAACGTTAAAAACGGAGTTCATATAAAAGAGTTACGATGAAATGAAGATTTAAGGAAAAACAAGGAAGAAAAGCACCATTAAGTTCCATTACTGATAATGGCATAGGCCATTATCGATAATGCCCTGTTCTGCAGCAAACACACGGCTAAAACATGATTTCCAACTTCATCCAACTTTATCAAAACACTACCAAGCTTAAATTTCTTCTACTAGAACCTAAATCCAATTTAAAACAATTTCAAAACACTTGATTTACATTTTTAATCCATGATTAAAAGCTTAACCAACAACCATTTTCAAGATTAAAGAGATTAACCCACAAGTAAGCCTTACTATCCCACTGATTTACCAAATTCTTCATTACCAACATGGACTCAGCTACATGTAGCAAATCAACATAAAAGGGTTTAACATAAAAGCTGAAAATCCAAAATTTACACAGCTCTATCGATAGAGCTGTGATGCACTATCGATAGAGGTCCAAAACTGTAGAAAAACACGAGCAGCAGTAAGCTGCCACTCACCCATTTTCTTCACCTAAACCTTCATTAATCCTCAAAACACTTCCCAGAAATACAAATCCACCCTCAAGCAAGTTTATAAACATAAGATCAAAATATATTTGAAAGAAAAGGAGGATCAAACCCACGGTTGAAACCTTTGAATATCACATATAGCCACCACAATTAAAAACTCAAATTAAAAACCCAACTTAGCTATTAAATCTTCTTCACAGACCATCACTTATATTCCTTATCAAAATCAAGGCAGAAAACTCTAATATGCATGCATTAGAAAATCAGTTTTTCCAATTCAAAGCTTACATTAGAGCAGCCATGGCTACTACTCGCCGAAGCTCTCAACACAACTACTTAATCTCAAAATTTGAAGTTTTAAAAATCACATCTTAGCCAAAGATCCTTATACATTAAGTGTAAAACATGAGGTCTACTTGTTTTAAAATTTGATTTGAAAAGAACCCATCAAGAAATAGCCGAATTCAAAGTTTTAAAAACCATAAATCCACATGCATGTTCGTATCAACAAAGAAAACCCACTAAACTCGGCATGCAAGTTTCAAAACCTCACCCCCTCAACATTAAAATCCCATCACCAAACAGAGATTGAATTTCTACATTCTTCCAAACTGAAAATGCTCAAGAAAAAGGAAGAAAAGAGAAAGAAGGAAACAAAAATGCAAGCTGAACTCACCTTGAAGACCAATTTGATGAACTCCGGCAAGCTTGGTGCTGCAACCCCCTTCTCACCGGCGCGCTCTCTCTCTCTCCCTCGAACAGAAATGAGAAAACAAGGAAGCTGGCTTGGGTTTATAAAGTAAGTGGGGATATAGATGACATTTTTGCAAAAGTTTTGTAAAACAAAACTTCTTATTTATGTAAATACCCTAACTTTATAAATTTTAAAAATATGCAATTTCCTTAATTTACAAAATGCCCCAAAACTTAAGTTAATATACATAAACAATCATTTTAAAATTTTTGGGTTATCACAAATTTAAACTAGTACCTGATGTTATTTGACGAGATTTGTGTCCTTTTATGAAAGGTCACTACATAAAACTTATTTGATTGGATTGTGTGATTTACAAAAAATTGAATACATATGTTATTTTAGTAGGTTATGAGATTTGAAGTAAGTTCACGACCTGTTTTTATTTCCTAAGAATGTTTGATTGTAATAAAGTTCACTACCTCTTGTTATTCAAGTGGATTATGATATGTGATAGAAGATCACTAACTATTTGTATTTGCTAATAATGTTTGATTTTAATAAAGTTCACTACCTCTTTTTATTTAAATGGATGATATGTGATTGAAGTTCATTACCTATTACAAGTTTACTACTTGATGTTATCTGAGTGGATCATCGAACAATATTAAATCAGTACCTGATGTTATTTGATGATATTTCTATTCTTTTATGAAAGGTCATTACGTAAAGTTTATTTGACTGGATTGTGCGATTTACAAAAAAAATCAATATTCGCATGAGTAGGTTATGAGATTTGAAAATGCCCATTTTTATTTGCTAAGAATGTTTCCATTTCAATAAAGCTCACCACCATAATAAAGTTTTATCAAATCTCACGCAAACCAAAGTTTACTGCACACACCAAGTGATCAAGCCACCTCAATTTCCCTACAACTAAACAAACTATGAATGATTTGCATCTCAAATACTCTTCTCGCTCATAAAAATTAACCACATTAAAGTTCTACCAAATTTCACTACACAAACTAAAGTTCACTACACACACCAAGTGAACAAGCCACCTTTATTTCTCTACAACAAAACTAACCATGAATGATATACATCTCAAGTACTCTATCCATCCACATAAGTTCAACCACACCAAAGTTCCACCAAATTTCACTACGAAAACCAAAGTTCACTACACATGCCAAGTGATCAAGCCACATCCATCTCTCTACATCCGAACCAACCATGAATGATCTACACCTTAAGTACTTTTCCAACAACCTCATCAAGTTTGACTTAGACCGCATCCTTTTTGAATGAGTGGTGTTGCAGAGAATTAAAGAGGAGAGAGAAAGAGATAAGGAGAAACTGAAGGTCTTGTGGCAAAATAAAAGGGAATAAAAAAAGATAGAGAGAGTCCCCACGTGTGAAAATAAAACGTGATGCTGTAGAGGTGGAACATAGAGAAAAAGATGTAAAATGAGATAAATATCATAAGTGGTCCCATCCGTGAAAAAAATAATAGCATATTTGTTAGTTAAAACGAGAAAATATGGCATTTATAATTTTTTTTTAAAAAGTTTAGGACTTTTGGCATTAAAGAAATTTTAGGACTTTTGCCATGATGCGGGTCTTAAAAATAGGCCTTTTCACCAAATAACCCTTGCTTAAATACATCAACCCATATAAAGGTAGTAGCCAGTACAAGATATCAGGATCAATCCATTCCCATTGGACTAATCCATTAACTTCAACTGATCGATCCATCCATATTGGGTCTCAATGATAGTAAAAAGTGTCCACATCTTGATGGATTGATCCATCTTTCAGCCAAAAAGCACCAAAATGTTGATAATATGCTTTTTCTTTTTCCTTTTTATCCAAATGGGTCCTTACTCCCAAAAGTCCAAGACTAACAATTTTATACCCAAAAGTCCTTAGAATTCCAAAATATTTTTGTTAGCCCTAAGGTATTCACCACATTTTGATGATCAATCAAACATTACTTTTAATCTCTAACGATTGGATTAGTGTGTTGCCTCTTAGTTTCAAAGGTATTCATCATTGGAGCACATCAACATTTCTCAAGCAATTCAAGCAATCATGATCAAAGTCAAAAGCTTATGAAGATCAACTTGAAGCTTGAAGCCTTGAAGACAAAAGCTTATCTCTTATGTACTAGAAAGTGAATGTAAGGCTTATTATTTGTTTAACCTTGCATAGCTTAACATAAAACTATTTACTCATATTGTATTGGCATACATATCTTCAAAAAATTGATTTTAAATGGTTTTGTAAACACCTAGTTACTTGGTGTGAACCAGCGTTCCGTCTTGGACGTGTTTTTTGCTGTGTCCACATCATCACTGTGCGCAATTTGGGATTTTAGAAAATAAAGGAGTCGCCACTTTATTTTAAGGAATAAGGAAACTATAAAAAATATTTTATTTTCAATAAAACAAAACAAACTACATTCAATGAAAAGACAATCTGCGAACCAAAGATGGATCCGGGGGCTAGGTTACGACGTGGGAAGGTTCCAAGTTCTCACTTGTAGGCACCCACCTCGCCCTAATTAAAGGACTTCTAATTTATTTGGGCTATTTAAAATCCTAATGCAAATAATCCTAAATAATCTAATCAATCAATGAAAATAGTGATATAAATGCAATAATCTATATTAATAATAATAAGAAATAATATACAAACAAACCCTAAAAACCCTACATCCCACTAGCATCCTAGGGCGGACTTGAGTCCTATCAGCGCCTACGTAACCTACTAGTGTTACCTTGCAAGTGTCAAAGTACACGTAGTTCGACTACCCTAGGATTCTCATATTGTAATGAACTACATCATATAAAAGTATTCAACTTTATTCAAGACTCTATTTTCGAGAGTTTTCATACATTTAAAATTCTTTTACAAAAAGTTCGATAATTAAAAGACTTCCAATGCAATCGGAATTTTAAAAGGTAGAGCTTATCTTTTAGAAGCAAACTTCAATTAAACTTTTTTTGCAAATCAATCATCAACCATGGAATTTCATTCCAAAACCATTTCTTTTTCAAAGAAATCACCTTCGACACAAATTCTTTTAAAAGACTCTCATTTCATGGGAAAACCATTTAATAAATCAATTGTTTTCATTAAAAATCATTTTTAAAATCCCTCTCAAAGATAAACTCTTAAACTCGTTAAAACACTTAAATTTGAATGCAATTCTTACAACAAAGTAAAGTCCTAGGGAATGTCAAGTGACCTTCCTAATCCTAGGGTTTCTAACTAATCCTAAGTTAATTTAAAAACCTAAAACACTAATGCAATGCATGCTGGAATTTAAACAAAACGAGCAAAGATGCATGAAATTAACTCTAACAATGTGTGAAAAATGCTCCTAAATGCATACTAATTCAATTCTGAACAGATTCGAGTGCGAACCTTAAATCATTCTAAAAACCTTAAAAAGAAATAATAAAATCATGGCAATGACCTAGCATGCATCCTACATGAATATACTATGAGACAATATAAAGAAACAGGCATAAATGTGGGGCCTAAAAATGATAATTAAGCCACTCAAAAGTATGTATTCAAATCTGGACAGATTTGAATATTTACTTTGAAGTGCTTAAAAAACATGTTTATATCATATGAATAACCATGCAAAACACCTAATATGCATACTAACACAATATATGAATTTAATCTACAAGATGCACATGAAATCATGGCTTAAAAATGCTAGTTAAGTCTCATGAAAGTCCATGTTCAAATCTGGACAGGTTTGAACCTTTACTTTGTGGAGGTTAATTAGCATGATTAATCCACTCAAAATAAGAAAGAAAATCCTAACATATAAGCTAACATGCTCGATTAAATTACTGTGTAAAACGACATCAAAACTACGCTAAGACATGCTTAAACAATTAACCTAAACACAAGGGGGGATCTTACCTTCGCACGCTCCCTCGTACACAGTTCATATATTCAAACCATCAAATCTATATTCAAACCATCAAATCTATGTCAAGTGCTTAAATAATCATAAAAGCATGAGAATAATGACTCAAAACACAATACATATCAAAAAGAATGCCTTAACACACTTACATAATTATTAATGTCATATGATCATCACAAGATCTCAACAATATGCAAATATATTAATACTTACTCTAAGTATGCTCACACACATAAAATCATAACAAATAACTTACTTAACCAAACTCATATACTCCTAAACATACAAATATGCTACTGTACAATATTAAAAAAAAGAAACACAAACACATCATATTCTAATATGCAAAACAATGCATGGACCATGAAAACCTTTAATCCTAAACTATCATACATGATTTAAGGTTACATCTAATGCATATAGGAAGAGGGAACTAAGACATATATTCTATGAACGAACTAAACTACTCAAAAATACTCAATTCCTAACTATGTTATTCAAAATCAGGTTTTGAACACAATGGGGTATGAATCCTTACCTTTCACCTTCTTCTTCCTTGCTCCAAGCTATCTCCTTCAAGCTCCCAAGCTTTGGAATTTCGTGGCTAGGGCTCCAAGGTGTAGCAATCTCCCAAATCAAAGTTCTCTCTCCCTTTGAAGATTCTGTCAAAGTGTACTTATAATGCTAGAGTAAATCCATTGAATGGTTGAGATTAATCCATCCCAAAATCATCCTAGGGCTAAGGATCAATCTCTTTGGAGTCTTCAGACTTAATTATGCTTGAATTATCTCCAAAAAATCGAGCAAAGTCGAATAAAATGGGTGAGAGAGCCCCAAAATTTCAAAACACTAAAAATCAGGATGACCATCCTAGAGGCCGTCCAAGCTTGGATGGTCACCATGTATGGTGTTCCCCAATCTTCCCTAATTTCGAGGGATTTTGGTATTTTTGCCCTATCTTGCTCGTTTTCAGTCCAAATTGGATGATTCAAAAGCCAAAACGACCGTGCTTTGATTCTCCACATTTCTAGAAGGGTTTTGGGTAAAAAATACTTGACCGTGGTCAAGGGTTTTAGTAAAAATATAGCCAATTGACCCGGTTGTGCCAAAATAAGTCATACGATCATTCTCTATTTTGTAAAATTGATCAATAAGGCTTAACTCACTTCTAAAAACATGATTTTATTATGAAATTGATATTTGAAAACACATTTTTAAGATCTTTGATTCTGGTGAAAAGGACCAATTCACGGTTAATTTGAATGAAATCTCAGTTTGACTCGTTCCTGTTCGTAGGACCAATTTTGGGCGAACTCATCACAACCATTCAAAAGTTCAATTAACACTCCAAATACACTCCACACACCATATAAACTCCATGAAACAACCCGTTTTGAATTCGGAAGTCATTTGAAAATTATACAAGAAAAAGGACGAAAACGCCCCTCAAGTCGCAAAAACCCTAATTACCTATTGAGCTATCGTCAGAGTGACATAAAAATTTACAGGGATATCCTAAGTCACCACAAAAAACAAATGCAATGCAAATGAATTGATTCCAATTCAAATGTATGCATGAAATGATGAATTATCCATTTTCCCCAAAAATGATAATTTGGATAATTCGGTCTTTACAAGTCCAATTATCCACTAGATGACCAACTCTTCAAGTTAATCACTCGCAAAAACACATAATAAGACAATTAATAAAAATGGAGTGTCCACACTTGGCTCTTAATGTTGAAAGTGATTTAGTTTCAAAAATCTTCAAAAATAGAAATTCAACATTTTTAGTCGACTAACCTAGTTGCTAGTCGACTAAGAAGCGTTCGAGTCAACTAACCATGTGTTAGTAATTGACTAAATGCATACCAGTAGCTATGTTTTCCAAAACACCTTTTCTAGTCAACTAAATCCTTTTGTAGTCAACTATCTCTAGTCCTAGTCGACTAATAACCTTGTCCCAGTCGACTAAGAGCATGCCAGTAGCCATGCTTTCTGCAAAACCTTTTATAGTCGACTAAGTGCATTGTTCTAGTCGACTAATCAATCCCGTAAATTGTTTTAAAGGCAATTTTAAGTTTCTAGTCGACTAACCCCTAGTCCTAGTCGACTAACCGTGCCCGGGAATAAAAAATTACTTTGAATATTTGAATGTTAGTCGACTAACCCCTTTGTCCTAATCGACTAAGAGCCCTGACATTTCTGAACGACCATTTTCTATTTAAACATTTGTTGCCCATACTCCACTACTATTTTTCTTACTCAGAAGGATGGGTCTTGCAACGAATTTGTCTGGCCAAATGCTCTATAAATAGAACCCTAGCTCTCATTCAAGGTAATGTTCTTGTATGAATTACATTTGGTTTAAATCATTCATTGTGAGCATTCATCATTCAAGCTATTCTCTCAAAATCTGTTGAGCTATCTTTGTTAATCATTTGAGAAGCTATTAGCTTGTGCTTATACTTGTGCAAATCTATTTGTGAGAGCTTATTTGTTGTATTCTCATTTTATTGAGAATCATATTCAGATTCATTTGGATTTCTTGTGAGATTAAGGTTTTTATGTAAACCTTGTGGGTGAGAATTTTCCACCTTTGAAGAAGATTGTGGGTGAGTGTCTTTCACCTAGAAAGAGGGTTGTATAAAGGTTTGAATCTCCACCTAAAGTGAGATTGATAGTGGATTAATCCTTGAGACAGAGATCTTGAGGCGTGGACGTAGGCGAAGACCGAACCACGTTAAAATCGTTGTGTTTGAATCTCTCTAACTCAATCTCTTGTACTTCAATTTCTATACTTGCTATATTAATTGCTTTATTGTGATTCAAATTTGCATTCTATTTGTTAAATTTGTAGAGATTTCAAAAACACACAAATCTCATTTGTGAAAATATTTTTAACTGCCTATACTCTATTCAACCCCCCCTTGAAAAAGAAGTGACATTTTGCTTTGTTTTTATCTCACTTTCCTCAAACTCAAAGAGATTATAATCTAATTCATAATCGATGCTAACACTAAGCACGTAGAAATGATTGGCACCAAGTGTGTAGTTCAAGTACTAGTGTTCTTTATCGATGTCTCTGAGAAACTGCAAGATCAAGCATATAGAGAGATCAGATTGGAAATAAACGAAGAAGAGGTAAGCTTTGTTTACATTTTACTTTATAAAAGGACTATATAAATGGTGGGGATAAAAACTGATGAGTTCATCTTTGTTTTTAGAACTCAACGATTTTTTTTCCGCATAGTTTATTTTTTTACATATGGAGATATACACAAAAATTGATGAGTTCATTTATGTTCGGGGAAAAAAAATCGATTATCTCTATTTATTAGTTTTTTTGTCTGATGCATTAAAAAATATAAACTCGTCAATATTTTATCTAATTTATTTTCACTATTTTCTTGATTTTAAGTAGAGAATAATTTTTCCTTTATTTTAGGGAAAAATCAAGAAAGCAATTGTGTAACTAAATCAATTAGTTGGACCAATGTCATCATAAGAAAATAGAATGAATAAGGTAAGAGAATTAAAGAAAGAAAGTCAAAGAGGAATGTCACATCAGCGTGTTAATAAATAGTAATAGTATAGATGGGACATATATACATTGCATTGGTTCACCATATGTAATCTCAATCCTTGTTTCGGAGCCTTGTTCAAGGTGTAGGATTTAGTCTGGTGCACGCAAGCTGGCCCGGGATTCCTATATTGCAAAAAAAAAAAAAAAAAAAAAAAATCTTATATATAAATTATGGCACAAATCCACAATACAAGGAAAAACAAACATTAGTATGTCACATATAGGATGCCTCGAGGAAGAAAAGACATAAAGAGAATATAGAATAAAGAT
This sequence comes from Hamamelis virginiana, assembly GCA_017140935.1. Taxonomy (NCBI): domain Eukaryota; kingdom Viridiplantae; phylum Streptophyta; class Magnoliopsida; order Saxifragales; family Hamamelidaceae; genus Hamamelis; species Hamamelis virginiana. Next base: position 1,251,124 of record JAESVK010000690.1, on the reverse strand, counting down.
AAATAAAAATGGTTGTTTTAAGTGGGTGTGAATCAACTTTATGCACGTGTTAACATTCTGGCGAACTTGAGCACTTCAATCGACCACCTCCAAGATTTGCAAGTGAGAGATTTTCACGTGGCAACCATTTTGTTTGATTTTGTTTCTGCAGCCTTGAGGTTTGTTTTTCATAAAATTTGCCAGGTTAGTAGAAATGGGGTTAACGAAGCTCATGTCCTTCCAAACACGGCTAGGGTTAAGTTTATGAACATATTTTGATTGAGGTAAAATGTTCATTATCCTTAAATTTTGAGCCCTAATTATGTGACTAATGGTTTAATCATTTTTTTTTAACACGCCTTTCCTTTGGTAAAAAAATAAAAATAAATAAAAGGGTTGGATTGATTAGATTTACATTTAGAGACGTATAGCATCACTCTTTGATTTAACAGTTGTTAGTGGTTGTATTTCTTTTTTCTTTTAATGAAGTTCATTTAAAATCTCCCCTCCCCCCAAAAAAATATGTATTTTGGAAAATAGTTTTTCAAAAAGGTCAACTAAACATGTTTTCACTGCTATTTCATGCTTTCTTTCTTCTTCATTTTTTGCCAAGCAACAAGGTGTCCAAACTGTTAGAACACGACTAATCCCTGCTCCCCATATGAGGCCATCGCTCCATGGGGTCGTATGACGCCCGAAATATTAGTCTGGACTGGCGCGTGGCCAGCCAAAAGAGTTTGGCTGGTTTCATATCCAAGATGTCTTGGTTTACAACTCATTGCTTTGCCACCAAGCCAACGCTTGTTGGTTATGCTTTCTTTAACATTGAAAGAAACAAATGTACATTCTCAAAAAAAAAAAAAAAAATTGTTGCATTATTTTTTTAAAAAAAAAACTTTTATAATGATAATTGACGAGAAATGAATTGACTTTTAACCCAACCCTTTATTCTATGGTTAACTTTTATCTCAACTGATGCCATTATTGCTTTTGAGGGATTTTGATAGCTTTTTTTTTAAGTGAATTTTGTAATGAAGTTTATCGGTAGGATGCCATTAGTGACAAAGATGGGGAGGTTCAGAGGAAGACGTTAGCTCTGGTGGGTTTTGAATGGTGGATTAAATGAAAGAATAAATAGTGGAAGAGTGGTTGAAATGCAATCAGATGGTTATTATGAAAGTAACGACATAACAACACACAGTCATGGTACCCATGGCCATGGATTTCTAAATAAATTGATAAAAAATCGAAAAAGAGAGAAAAAGGAAAAAAAAAAGAATGAAGAAGAACCATGGTCATGACAACCATGGTGAGTTAAGGATGGTACCTCTAGAAGCTGGTGGGCTAATAGATTTTGGAGAAGTTGAAAAGATAAAGTTGCGAAACGTTGTGTTTTGCTTTCAATAACGATGCTAGTATTTTAAAAAAGGTTTATGCTAACATGCACCATAAAATCACATGTTAAGATGCATTAAATGAAGTAAAAAGTGTATTAAAATTTGTGAAAGTGTATAAGAAGTGCATAAAAAATATAATATGAACATATTTTCACCTATTCTGTTAATGGCATCAAGCCAAAAAACTTTAACAAAGGGTGCAGAGTAATGCCAAAAAATAGAGTGGATGATAGTGTACTTGTTGGAAAATGTAGGGATCTAAATGTCATTTACCCTTTTTATGTTTCCTTACAAAGGGGTTTGGATTTGTTGCTGAGTTGAAAACTCTCATCTTATATATGTTGAGCTTTTAAAGGATATGCGCCGCATATACAAATGAGAGGATTGTGGGGCTGAAAATAAGTGAAGAGTTAAGCGTCACCCGGTGATGTTGTTTTAGGGGAGAACAATATCCTT
>JAESVK010000690.1:1229278-1245838 GCA_017140935.1 Hamamelis virginiana | reverse complement strand
TTCGTGGCTACTGCTTAATCCACGTTAGCTTTACGTTCACTTACTTAATATCTGTTTCCAATTTATTCTTCATTAAAAAATTTTAAATTTGAACGAGTGTGAAATTGAGAAGAAAAGAAAGTATAAAAACTGCATTAAAAAATGCCCCAAAGTACATATAAAAGTGCGATTAACCTAAAAATAATTGAAATGGCCCTTAATGCTGTCAACAATGCTACAATGCTAATCTTAAAAAACGCAGTGATTTTGAGCGTTTCAATCCTCAGCCGCTGGATGTGTGTCCCCAGGGTGACATGTTTCTCTTCCAAAAAAAGATCAGCATCTGCTGAGATATCTCATCGCAGCAGCAAATCCAAACGCCATACAAAGACAGCAGATAAATAAAGTCCCTGTCCCCCTCCCTCGTTGCTCTCAGAAAATGGACAAGAAAACAGAGCAAGAAGAAGAAGCGGTAAGACTCAAAACCCTAGCAGAGGGCAAATACAAAAACTCCAACCTCAAGTCGGCGCTAAAATATGCCAAGAGAGCACAACGCCTCTTCCCGGACCTCGACGGCGTCTCTGACATGGTAACGTCTTTCAAGATCCTCCGAGTCGCCGGAAAATGCGCCGGCACCGGAGACTCACCGGACTGGTACAAGATCCTCCAGCTCGAACCGTTCTCTCACATCAATACCATAAAGAAACAGTACAAGAGGCTTGCCCTAACCCTACACCCTGACAAGAACTCTTTCATCGCTTCCGAGGAAGCATTCAAGCTTGTAGGCGATGCGTTCCGGTGTTTGTCGGATAAGATCCGGCGAAAGGAGTATGATTTGAAGCTGCGGATTGCGATGCAGGAGGCGGAGGTGACGACGGCAAGTGGCGGTGTTGGAACGGCGGAGACGTTTTGGACGGCGTGCTCGACGTGCCGGTTGTTGCATCAGTTTGAGAGGAGGTATATTGGACATAATTTGATGTGTCCAAGTTGTAAGAAGAGCTTCTTGGCGATGGAAGTTGGGGCAAATGAGTCGAATGGTGAAGGCCCTAGGGTGGAAACTAGGGTTAGGACTGTGGAGAAGACAAAGGATGGTGAAAGATCATCGGGAATTGTCTATTCAAAGCGGAAAATGAGTAGTGTTGGTGATGTGTTAGAGAGGTCGAAGCTGACGAATGTTGATGACAGAGAGAGAATTTTGGATAAGAGTAATAGTGGTGAGTTGTCCGGGAGATTGAGGCCGAAGAGGGCGAAAGTTGGGGCAGATATGACCTTAGCAGAAATGCAATTGGAAGCAAAACGAAAGGTGCTTCAAGAAAAGATGAAGATGAAATTGATGGAGGAGAAAGAGAAGGCGAAGGTGATAGTGTATGAGAGACGTCGCGCTTCTCAGAGGAGTGAGGATTTGGAAGAGGAAGCGCTTAGGGCTTCGAAGAAGAGTGGGAATTCAGAAATTGAGACTCGTGGGTCTTTGAAGAAGAACAAGGATTCAGAAATTGAGAAACGTGGGGTTTCGAAGAAGAGTGGCAATTTACGAATTCAACCACGAGCTAAAAAGAAGAGTGGAGTGTGGGAAATTGAGAAACGCGGGCTTTGGAAGAGTGGAGATTTTGAGATTATGGCAGTAGAGGATTCGGATTTTTATGATTTCGATAAAGATAGAGTGGAGAGAAGTTTTAAGAAAGGGCAAGTATGGGCTATTTATGATGATGATGATGGAATGCCGAGGCATTATGGTTTGATTGATGGGGTTGTTTCGGTGAATCCTTTTGAGTTGAAGATGAGTTGGTTGGATCTTCAGAATAATGGAGACGAGGGGTTGATTTGTTGGGAGAAATTGGGGTTTCATATATCTTGTGGTAGATTTAAGGTTGCGAAGAAGACTGTTATAAATTCAGTAAATTTCTTTTCTCATGTTGTGGACTGTGAAAGGGCGGCAAGGGAGGTTTATAGGATTTATCCGAAGAAGGGTTCTGTATGGGCCCTTTATAATGAAGGGGCCTTGGATGCAGAAGGAAGGAATTCTTTGACGGGAGATAAACGGTGCTATGATATAGTTTTGTTTTTAACGAGTTACAGTGAGATGCATGGGTTGAGCATGGCATACCTTGAGAAGGTTGAAGGCTTCAAGACAGTTTTTAAGAGACGTGAGATTGGGTGTCATGCTATTAGATGGCTTGAAAAAGATGATGTTCGGTTGTTTTCTCATCAAATTCCTGCTAGGAAAATGTCTGGGGCAGAGGCCCCGAAGTTTTTGAAAGAGTGTTGGGAACTTGATCCTGCTTCACTTCCTCCAGAGTTGGTTACTATTGGTTGGGGAGGGTAATATTTGGTTGGGAAATTTTGGTATTTTATATATATGCCTTTCCCTCTTTGGTCTATGGGTTCAAGATGGAGAATGTTCTCCAGTCTATGTCAAGTACTATTATGAGGTAATTATGAATGTTGGTTACTGTTCTGTGAATAACTCTATAAATAGAAATTAATCAGTTTTTGCCGATATTGTCTCACCTTTGGTTTGTTATAAAGTAGAATAAATGAAAAGAGGAATGGAGGAGGTATTATTTAATCTTAAATTGAAGGAACTTATTGGAAGATGATTTTTGGGTTTCCTTGTTTGATACTATTACGTTTCTTGACAGTTTGTATGTGCATGGCTTATGGCATTGCGAAAGCTCAAAACTTTAGAATGTTGGTTATGGCTAGTATAAACAGGTCACGTGAAGCTCTAGGTTGCTTGATACACAGTATGTACATACAATGGGTGGGTTATGGTATTGTGAATGTAGAGTGTAGTTGGTATAAATAGGTCACATTAAGCTCTTTGTTGCTTACATATTCCTATGTGTCAAGCTCTAGGTTACCTACATCCCCAACATTTTCTTTAACATCCACAATTCATTAATACAATATTAGTGATGATTTTTCTTCTATTAATTTTTAATAGACCTGGAAAATTGCAAGCACAAGTAAGAAAATTTGTGCATAGAATATGTATATTATTATGATGTATGTTTAGCAATAGGATATTGCCATAATTTGGGCTCCTGGTTATTGTCTTGGTATTTTGAAGTGGATGCTATCGCTATCATTTACATTCTCCGAACTTTAATGTGAAGTTGCAGAACAGGAATCAGACCCATTGCTGACACCCCACTTTCCACGTGCATGTTGCGATGACCATGCCATACCAGTGCTGTGCCTGAATAAAATACAGAAATGTGCATTAACCTTATTAGACATCCTCATAGTTGAGCGCCACTGTATATTAGACAATAAAAATCGGAATATTATGTCTAGAGAGACTTGCAGGTTCTATTTGATGATGAAATTGAGCAATGGTTATGAATTCATTGGACTAAACATAAATTTTCACCTTTATTGGGCAATTACAGCACCGTTCATAATAAACTCAATTAGAAGTTTTAAGCACAATTTGGTTACTAATGTCCTTCTGAGGAAAAAAAATTCATTTTTCATTACTTTTAAATAGGGTACATCTTCCTATGCATGTGCTTATTTGTTGTCTTGGATTTTGTTAGGTTTCATTTATTTTATTTATATATATTTTTAATTTTTTTGGTGGTCCTAATATCCATAATAGCGTCCATCCTGAGATATGTGTTGCAGACTTGCTGGATATATTTTGTTGAGAAGTTGTGGATTTGCTAGAAGTGTCACTTATGAGGAGATATGATTCTCAACTTTTATGCATATGGTTTGGATGTTCTTTATCACTATTAACCTACAGCTAAACTTTTGTGAGTGTTCTTTGGGAAACCCAGGGTGTTCAGGAATTGGAGGTCTTCATAGCAATCATAGAAAATCCATCGTTGTCATCGTAAAAGCAAGAGGTTTGGATGAATCTTCCAAAGCTGACGCTTTGTCTTCAATGAAATTTGTTCTTTCAATTTTTGTTTAACTTTGAGTTTGGCACTGGGCAGTTCATTCTTAAATTTTGTAGACTTTGATAAAATTCTGTAGATTAGTTCTGCTTCTGTAGTTGATAAAGTTTAACTAAAGCAGTGAAGTCAAAACCCTGAAAACCTACACGTTGATTCTTTTGGTTTGAAGCTTCTGTCAATCTCCATAGAATACCACAAGTCAGTTCCACTTTCTTAGTAACTGAACTTTGATCTGAAGTCAACTTGCAAAACGTCATCGTGGAGAACTTTTCTACTCGAACTATGCTTCTATGGCCTTTAGAGGTATTTGTATTTAAAGAATACTATACTTAATGTATAGCTTTTGGAATAATAAAAATCTTAAACATCATGTTTGGTACTTGGTGTGACAACTGCATGCAGTCAGGTTGAAATAACATACTCAATTTTGCAGGTAATCTAATGGTGAAATGCATTCAATTTATCAAGATAGTTATTTATGGGGCTTTTAGCCTTTTATTGTATATGAATATAGGGCTTTATATGGATAAAGGATTGGGTGGCTAGGAGTAAATGTTCTTACTTCTGATGTGATGATTCAGGAGGTCAGGCCAACTTTTGCCATTTGTGCTCTCAAACTGAGGTAAGATACTAGGATGGTCATTTCATTATAAGGGTTATGCTGGGTTTTGATTCTAACTGATTTGTGGGCATTTTTGTCACTCTCATAGTTGGATTGGGGGGTTGGGGAAGGCATTTATATCAGTTTCAACAAAATCTTTCTTGGGTCCTCTAGTATTGGATTTTTTTCCCTCTTTTTTGCACCGTAATAGATTCAATGGTCACTTCTACTTTTGGCTCCCATCTTAAAATGCAAATATATTTTCTAGTAGAGCTGCAGGTATGAGGATTGAGGGTGAGTTTGAGTTCATTTTGGCTATGCTTAGGCCAATAGATTTGTGATGCCTTATTGAATTGACAAGAATATGTATGTGAGCATGTACACTTGTGGTTTGTTCTGATCATGAATATTTTAGTATATTAACTTGTTCTTGAAAACTTTGTTTCCTTCACCCTTAAATCTTTTCTTCTTTTATGCTCAAGCATATTAGTTCATGACAAATCACAATATCAAACAATATCTGTCTTCAACCATGATATCTTGCGGTGCCAAAACCTACTCGCACGCGAATATTCCTTTTTTTCCTTCCATATGTTTCTGTCCTTACTTCTTACTCTCTGCTATCTTCTCCTATTCTGCATGTCAAATGTTTTCTAGATGAATAAGTGAAATTGGATTTGTTAGTGCCTTTTCCTTTAATTCAATGAGTCGAAAGAAAAGTCATCCAGATGAATTTTAATTATTTCTAATAGTCTATCATATAAGAGGGATACTATCTGTGGTTTGCTTCCCAAACGCTGCTTTTACCGTTGAAATCCTTTAAATTTCGCTGTTTCATTTGAAACGGCCTTGCATTTGCGTCAAAAGACTCAAAACAGCTGCGCTGGTCAAGTGGGATAAGGTAATCCGTATTGGGAGTAAGAAATTGATTGGATTTCACTATTCATTTTTGTTGAAAACGATGTACTTTGGACATCCCCTTTTTGATTACTTTTTGCTGAGCTGGAGAGTTTTCGTTGCACTGGCAGTCGGCATGCATGCGAACAGCTGATTTGACTCTGTGCTGTCTTGTCACCTTTACCATAGCAGTGAGATGTTCCTGCCGTTGGTTTGATCTTGGATGGGCGAATGATTGACGCGTGTTGCTGGAGCTGTTTGTGGATTTGCAGAATGCCTTACCTTGTGGTCTCCTCCTTTTGTTTACAGGCTTGTTTTTGCCTTTTGTGGACTCTCAGTTGTTCTCAGCTTCTCATATGCTTGCTGTATAGCTTATGCTTCTGCGCGCTTGGATTTCTGGTATGGAGCTTTTTTTTTTTTTTTAATGTATTCCTGCTGTATTTGACGCTCTTTTGTTACCTATAGTCGCTGGTAGATGGTATTCTCTCAGGTATGCCCTTTCCTTGTTCTGCTACTTCTCTTCTTCCACCATTGTTGGTATAATGTTGTTAGAGCTGTTCATTGTGCTGCTAAAATATGGTTTCTTCTTCTTTTTAATGGGTCTTCTTTAGTTTTCTGATATAAGTTATTGTTTATAAAGGAAACTGAGGGGGTCCTTGCAATCGCGAGGACTGCCGTGAAATGGCGGTTTCAAGTACTTATAGCCATATGTTATAAATAGTAGGGATAGGTATGAGGGGGAACAGAGTAGGTCGAAGTGGTCAACCTCCAGACACGACCTGGGGGGTTTTTTTTTTACGATCTTGTCTTCAAGATCGCGGGGAATAACCCTTGCAATAAATCTCCTTCTCTCTCTTATCCCTGGTTGTTGAGAGCCTTAAATGAGATTAACACCCTCTCTTTTATAGGAGAAGGAAAGCGAGTACAAAAGGGGTCAAATCACTGACAAGGAGGCCGGGGCGCAGCCAAACAGGCACCCTGGCATTTCCTAATCATGAGAATGGGCATATGATTTGACTGATTTTGTACAGTTGGTGCCGCCGCCCTAGGTCTTAGCACAACAGTGCTCGACCTAGGCCCTGCAATGGCGGCCATAGCCCACATTGTAGGTGCACACACTGCCCGAGGCGGAGAGTCAATAAATGAAGAGAGAGAGAATGCATTGCACTGGCCATGTGTCATTTCTTGGGTTGCCAGGTCGACCTGGTCAAGACGAAGGGGCGACCCTGCCTCCTTGCGAGGGCGTCCCTTCGCGTTGACGCTCTTCTGTCCCAGCCACCAGTCCTATTCCCCACACTTCGATCTCGTAGCGGTAATAAGTCATGGTCTCTCGTAGCTTGTTCATATAAACGTGCGGGAAGGAAGGGTAGGGGGCGAATGCTTTTAGCACTTCGTCGCCCTTGTCATTAGCAGGATAGTCGATGGAGGTTTTTACTTTCGTCCCACCCTGTTCAGAGGGCGAATTCAAGAGAAAGCTTCCGTCGTGATGCTCTACTTGGCGTCTCCTTCGACCCCGTCCAGAAAGGGGGCGACATGATCATAACCATTCTAGGGGGAGTCCTAGAACCGCGACCTTCTGAGATACGGTCGTGATCGAAGGGACATGCCCTCCTTCCCAACAGGATGGACGACCGGGGTCGTTTGTCCAATTTCTCATATAAACAGTTATCAAGCTCAATCTTGATTGATAATTGTCGGTCTTTAATGTTAATCAGGTTTTTTAATCATGGATCATACTTCTTATTAATTTCTGATTGGGTTTATTGATGTGGGTTTGTTCTGATACATCTAATCTATTGTTTTGATAAACCTTGCTATGATTGATAAAAAATAGATACTTATCCTCTGTTTTCTTGCTGAGAAAAATGGAGAAAAACAAAATAAAAAAGAAATTTTGGATCTTATGTTCTATGCTTGGTTTCATTATAGTTAAGTCTGGCACAGTTATGGGGAGGTATTTTTTTTCTTAGCTCATGAATAATGAATATTAAAAAAGATTTAGATTTTTTTTCCTCTCTTCTTTTTCTTACTGTTTCTCAGCAGCCAAACGGAGCATTTGGGTTTTGACTGATCTTGTGATTGGAGAAATTATATTTTGCAGTGGGTAATTTTTTATTTCTTTTATTTTAATTAAGAGTTTTTGTGTGATTACAGCTAGAGATGGGTATATAACTCAGCACTCCCAAAACTGGGAAGTTCTCTGAATAAGGTGAGAATAACAGGGTTAAATATGGTTTATTGTTGATGCAAGGGTGGTGAGCAACCATGGAAGATGCTTGAGTAATTAATGAAACTTGTACTTTTTTATTCATTTGACAGTTCTATTTATCCATCGGTTCTATATTTGAGAAACTTTATGGTGAAATGATAGGTAAGATAAAGGATTGTTGTAGTTTTGCCTGGGCTGAGGAAGATGAGGCTTGGAAAAAAAAAAGATTTTTAAATATAATTTTCTGCTCTCAAGTTTTACACCTTTTAGTTCTACCTCAACGTGCCTAAAATAACAAACACGAATTGATGAGGGAGGAAAAACTGCTATGATTTTAGATACCTTGTTTCGGTTCTCAAGTTTAGAAAGTTTAGTTTTGGCTCGAGGTTGATAAAATAGCTAACCTAATATGTAGAGGAAAAAAACCATGGTCATTCTTAAAAATTTGACATCTGTGATTCTTAAAAAATGGTGGTTGAGTTGAAAAAAAAAAAACTGGCATTTAAAAAAAAAAATGACTTCGTCTCTCAATTTTATACCTTTTGGCTTTTACTCGAGCTAGGAAAATAACTGGGAGGTAGTAGATATGGAAAAAAATGATTGTAAAAGCTGGATTCACCTCTCAGGTTTAAAACTTTTTGTTGTGTGTTCAAGTGAGTAAATTTTTTATTTTTTTCCCCCTTTGTTTTGTTCTGCATATGCTTCTTTGTTATGGTCTTTTATATTTCTTATTCTTAATTGTCAGGGGCTTGCATTTAACTTTATAATCTATGCTGATTCGATACTCCATTGGTCAGGTTAGCTTTCTTCTTTGGTTTACATATAATATGTCTATATGAGTAGATAAACAGAACTGTTTGTAGAAAATCCCTTCGATTGGATGGAGTTTATTTCTTGACTCTAAATTGGAAATCATGAGATGCCAAAAGAGACAACACAGGGTGGCTTAAAGAAGATCATAGGATGGTTATTAATGGCCTCATGTGGACTAAAGGAAGGCGAAACTACCCTTTAAAAAGGTTTATACTGGGAGATCTCTTTAGCGGAAAAAATAAATATATGAAAGAGTTGGATTATTTTAATCATCCTATACCTCTGTGTATATACATCTTTTACCATCAATAGATCATCATTCTGAATTTCCAAAATGGTTTTGATTAATAGCAAATCTTAGTTTGTAAGTGCAGGTATGGTCCCTTCATATTACTCTAAATTAGCTGCATACCCAGGATTGACTTGGGTAGCAGCCCCATTGACATTGCTTTTAATATATGATTATTTAGAAAGTTTCCAAAAGATATGAATAATTTGAGAGTTAACTGGATGAGGTTTATAGGCTGCCATAACATTAGGGTTAGCTTTTAATTGATCCAAGGCATAGAAGAGTTCAGAACTTTTTATAGTCCTAAGCCTGAGCATGTGCAGATTCTAATTACCTATTATCCAGACCCATCCCAATAAAAGTAGAGTGGAGTAGATTATTTGAATAACTAGATCCACAGCTACCAATAAATTTTACTAAAAGAGTATCAAAAAGGAGAAAAAAAAAAAAAAAGAGAAAAAAAATTATGTGTTAACTTTTTCCTTTTTGATCCCTAAAACTTGGGATAATTGAGTTAGTAAGAACAATTTGTTTTGATATTATAGTAACTTATATTATAGTGCAGACGGTATAAATTCAATTATTTAAGTTTTTTTTTTTTTAAAAAAAAAAAAACGGCTGAAGTTTCGTTCTCACTTTTTTATTGCTGAATGAATGCAGATTGAATTATTCTTAAATGAACAAGCTGGGATATGTACTTGTGGATGCAGACTTGGGCCACAACCTTGTTAAGTCTTCCTTTTTGCTTGTAAAGTGGGAGCCTATCTTTATAAGCAAAAAGGTGAACTTGTACTGGATGTTAGTGAACAATGATCCAATCAAGTCGAAGCACCATACAAGACTCTTCATAACAGGGCCGTGAATTCTACTCATCCTTTGATGCCATTCCTAAATTTCCTGGATTAGTCGGCTTTAAACTAATAAAGGATCATTTAGTCACATGTTGTGAGCCCCTTGGCTCTCATTTTTTACATTATATTGTTTGTGAAGTTACTTGAAGTATTGGCAATCATTACAAGGAATAATCAGCAGTAACATTATATTGTTTGTTACTCATAGAGGTTTTGTAATTTATTGCAGATTTCCACCTTGCTCATTTAGAGTAATTGTGGGGTTTATGTGTATCAGAATGAAGTGTTTTATGATTTTTCATGTTTTCCCTCTTCTAGCTGAATTTGGAGTTCTTACTCCCAAAAGGGTGACATCGCAGTGATTTTTGGCTTGCTTGGTAGAAGTTAAGAAGTTAAAATGTTATGGTTGAGAGAGGACTTGTAAGACTTCGACAGGCACAAACACACACATATACATTTCTCTACATATGTGTGTGTGCAGAGAAATGTTCTAGTAATAATTTGTTAATTTTTGTAAAGTCAGTAAAAACTAAGATTGCCGTTATTTTTATATATATGCATAGAGTGAAATGATTTAGTTAATTAATGCTGACTTAGATTTAAGGGGGGTGTTTGGTTGCCTGTAATGTAATGTAATTTAATTGACTGTAAAGTTGATTACAGTGTAATTTGATTACATTGGTAATTTAAATTACATTCCAAATTACATCCCACTTGTTTGGATGAGTAGGGAATGTGAAGTCAGATTACATCACATTACCCAGAAATGCATTTGGATAGCCATGTAATTTAATTGACTGTAAAGTAGATTACATTACATTACCCGGAATAACATTACATTATCCAGAAATGCGTTTGGATAGCCATGTAATTTAATTGACTGTAAAGTAGATTACATTACATTACCCGGAATACATTGGTTGAAGACCGCAATCCATTTTATAACATTTCTTTATGGTAGATTACACCCGTAAAGTAGATTACATCCGCACCATGACGTGCCAAACATGATTTTACATTACATAGCTCTTTACAGGCAAGCAAACGCTCCCCAAGTGAGCTAAGACTTATGACTGTTGGATCATCTCATTAATGGAGACTTTTTTAAGTGATGAGATGATCCAATGCCCATAAGTGCTTAGCTGATTTAGATCTAAGTCAGCATTAGCTGACTAGATCATTACTCTCTCTCTATATATATATTCTTTAGAAATCCGATGGTCTTTCCTTTACGTTTTTACTTTTAATAAGAAGTATGTATTTTAAGCGGCCGATCTTTTAGATATGGTTTACAATCATGTCTCCAGAGGATGTAGATATATTTTTCATTTATAATCAGTGAACCTTTTCATTGTGGGATATTGCCACTATGCTGAGAACTTGGCCCCTCTTCTGCTCCAGAGGAATAGAATTTACAACTGTGAATCTGGAGTTCCAATTTCAAATTAGCAAGAGAAGTAAAACATAAGAAATTGTTCTACAAATGATACTGATTCAATTGAGAAGAAGGAAAGATCAAACAGAGAAAAGAGACTATAGAAATTTGTACCCTTGCTGTTTTCACTTTACTTTCATGGTGTTTTCTGGACTTTTCTATGCTATACTGATATTCAAGCGTTCCACTTGTTAGATGAGGGGAGAAAGGCATTGCTGTTCATGGCAATGCTTTTACTTATATAAAATAGCACCAAAGGTTTCTTTATTCATTTGGGTTCTAAAATGGAAAATTATCCTTTTTTTCGCAGTTTGCCATTTGTGTTTTTGGATTGAAAAATAGCGTTAGGCTTATTATTATTTTATGCAGTATTTATTTTGGATTGCTAATGAGTATAGAGAGGCATATCGTTGAAGTTTCATGATTTTTCTCAATATATTTTATTTATTGTATAGAGAAAATAATTCATAAAAATTAAAATATATTGAGAAAAATCATGAAAATTCACTGATATGCTTATAAACACATTAACAGTTTAAGATAAATATTGTACAAAAAAATAACAAGTCCAACATCATTTTTAACAGAAAGAAGGGACAATTTGTTACATTAAAATAGTTTAGAGGCATGTTGCTTCAATCGATACTACATGGGGCAATTTAAAAAGGGCCTATAATTCGTTGGCCAAATTGTAATTTTCCCTTTAAAAAAAATATGGTTTAAACTTTAAACATTAGTTTGGTTTATCAATCATACCGGTCTTGCCAAAGAGCTCAATAGCTCATATGAAGCTGAACCGGATAAGTATATTCTTGGTCCGGGCAAGAAACATTAGCCTATTTAGTTTACCGCCCCAAATTTCCTTTGATTATTCATTCCCTCTCATCCATTCCCTCTTTTCATCTTCACTCATATCAGAATTCAGAAATTCATCTGAGTTTTCATTTTCTTCTTCTTCTTCGTGATATATATATATATATACATACATTCTCCTCTCAATTCATCACTATCATCATTATCAATGGGTTACGAAAATGATCCGTACGTTTCTCTCTCTACAATTTTACCTATCTAGAAATTAGGGTTTCTTTATTCGATTGTTATTTTTCTTGTTGCAGATATCGTGATGAAGACGGAGAACCATTGATGGACTTCGATGACGTATCCGATCGCGAACAATCGCCCGAACCCCTTGGAGATCGTAACCAGCACCTTCTTGACGATGATGTCGTTGAAGACGGCGAAGAAGACTGGGCTCAACGAGACCGATCTCAAACCCCAGTTTACGATAATGATAAGGTTCTGCCGAAATCGAAACCTAGGAAGAGGCTTATCAAGAAGAGCGGCAGAGAGTCAACCCCTGACTTCGCTGTTGACGAGGACGACGACCAACCGGCGGATTTTGTGAGGGATTACGGTTCCGACGGCGAGCCAACGTCGTCGCTTCACAAGAGGAAGAAGTTGGGGAAGGAGGGCGATAGTGGGAGTAGGAAGAGGGATAAGAAGTTGAAGAAGGATAGGAGGCATCATGGGAATGAGAAAGGTAGTGGTAGTGGGTCGAAATCGGGGTCATTGAAGAAGGGATTACGGTCGAAGGATCAGGATGGTGATCCGGAGGTTAAAGAGATGTGGGATACAATTGCTGGCGGCGATTCTGAGGTTTTTGTTGCTCTGATTCTGCATGGGATTTTTTTTTTAGGTTATCCATATATTATTTTTTGAATGTTATTTAGTTATTTGATCGATTCATTGACTTAGTAATCTTGGGCTTATAGTTTGTAGAGCCTAACTCTGTTTGAATTGATGGGATTGAGAATTTTGCTTGTTCATAATTTTTTGTCTGTGTACCAAGATGCTAGTATTTGGATGAATAGCATTTTTTCAAAGTTGAATGCGTGTATTTATTAATTGATTCAGTTATATATTGAAATTGTGTTCTAGTTTGTAGAACTGAATCTGCTTGAATAATTGGAAATTTTATATGATTTTCTTTGTTTGTGGGGAAAAAAAAAAGGTACTAGGTTTTGGCCGAATTGTAGTGCTTTTTAAATTGAATTTTGTATCAGTATTTTAATAAACTTGGGATTTATGTTTTTAGGAGTAACTATGTTTAAATAACTGGGAATTTCTCTATTACTTTCTCTGTTTGTGCACAAAAGTACTACTTGATTTTAGGTGAATGGAAGTGTTTCAAAATTTTTTTTTTGTACACTTTTTCAGTTCGGTGATTTAGAAAATTTGGGTTTTAGTTTGTAGAGCTATTAACTGTTTAAATAGTGCGTCCAAAATTCCAGTTTCTTGGGTTGTAAAATTTTTACAAAATTTAAAACTTGTGGACTTTTTAAATTTATTGTAATATAGTGAACTTGGGTTTAAATTTGCAGAACAAACTGTTTAACTTGTGAGGAAATTTGTAATTATATCCCTGTTTGCTTAAAGAAGTGCTGGTTTGAAGTGAAATATAAATAAATAACTATACATTTTCATGATTGATTTTGTGTAGTTTGTAATGCCCAGAATTCAGTTACAGCATGTTTGCAGACACTCAATTCATTTGTTGTTGCATTATTTATATCTTTTATTTTTGATACTGTTACTCTTCTGTTGTGGTGCTTATCTGGAATTGTTGTAATGTGTATTTGTACTTTTGTGCATGATTGTGTTCACTGTCAATAGAAAACCAAACCCTTTTGATTATCTGGTTTAGGAAATTTTCTAATCAACTTAAATATTGGGGGTCTTTGGGACTTGTTTCTTCCTTTTGAACTATGTTTTCCGTTTATTATTAATTTTTTTAAAATTTATTTTTCCCTTTTGAATGTAATAGGACGATCAAGAGGGTGCTAGGACTGTGGATGATGATAACTTCATAGATGACACTGGTGTGGATCCTGCTTACCGGTTTGGAAGTGACAATGAACCACGTTCTCCTGGTGATGCTCCTCAGGTCAGGATTCTTATTTATTTAAAATTCAAAGCTAATATTAATAGCATATTGGTACTAGATTGCAGCCTTCATTGTTTTTCCTTTTTGTTTTTCATTTAGCATGTCCTTTTTATCCTCAAAGCCCTTTGTATGTCTAGAATATTGGAAGATGTATCCCTGTTGCAATTGATTCAGAATGCTTGGAGGTTGTGTTTGTTATTTATTGGATGGTTACATATTTGATATTACATGCTGTTGATTGATGATTTTGTCTATTAGAAGGTTTCTATGTTTCATTTAATACATAGCCTAGAAAGTCTTTGAATGACTTGCAATTTAATCTTTCTTATTATGCTAGGCGGAAGAGGGTGAAGAGGATGAGGAAATTACGGAGCTCTTTAAGATGGGTAAGAAAAAGAAGAAAAACGAGAGAAGTGCTGCAGAAGTTGCATATCTGGTTGAGAATGTCATGGCCGAGCTTGAAGTCACGGCTGAAGAAGATGCAGAACTGAATAGGCAGTCAAAACCTGCCGTTAATAAACTCAAGAAGCTTCCTCTTCTTACTGAAGTTCTCTCGAAGTAAGATGGTTGCCCATCATCAGTTTCTTTCTGTAGCAATTGTGGTTCTTAACTTCTTTCCATTTCAACTTCCCTTGGTGCAGGAAACAACTTCAACAAGAATTCTTGGATCATGGAGTCTTAACACTTTTAAAGAATTGGCTAGAACCCCTTCCAGATGGAAGCTTACCTAATATAAATATCCGTGCAGCGATATTGAAGATCTTGACTGAGGTATGCACAGGGTTTCTCCTCATTGCATTCCATGACTTGTAGTAATGATAATTGCTTCCAAGCAAACTTTATGTAGAACCTGAAATGTTGCTTCTGCCATGCAGTTCCCAATTGATCTAGAGCAGTATGATCGAAGGGAACAATTGAAGAAGAGTGGTCTTGGAAAGGTCATGGTTTACCCTATGAAGCAACAGTCACAATCCGCATGCTTGCAGCTTGGCAATATAAGGAACAAACGTGGACTGATTACTTTATTGTTGTGCAGGTTATTATGTTCTTGTCAAAGTCTAATGAGGAGACCACATCCAACAGAAAACTTGCCAAGGATTTGGTTGATAAATGGGTAATGTGATACCTTTTGTTTTTATTTTTGATTTATTTTTGTTTGTTTTGACTTTTGGTCTCCGTACATTCATTGAATTACCCTTCCTTCTCTTGCCCCATCTTTATAAGCTTTGAGAAATCTATGGCACTCATTTACCAGAGGGGATAGTATAGAAGTAGTGCATATGGTGTAATATGATTTTCACCTGTTCAAAAATTTTAAATAGATCTGTTCTTCATTTTGTTGATCAAATTCGTCTCGAGAATTTAAACAATGTCTCATTTGTTCAATTATGTGTTGATTTATTCTTGCAATATTTGTTGGCCTCAAATGGTTTGTTTGCATTTTAAATATCGAAGTTTTAAAGACTGCTCTGCCTCGGTCAACTTTGTGTTCATATTTACCTGCATTTCTTTTCGTGTTATTCTTTTTTCGAAGATTTGAAAGTAATATAATTTAGAGATGGAACTTTGTTGTATTCGATGGTATTGATATTTCCTTGTCATTTTGAACGTACATAGAGTCGACCGATATTCAATAAGAGCACAAGGTTTGAGGACATGAGAAACTTTGAGGATGAGAGGGTTCCCTTTCGAAGGCCATCCGTGAAAAAGTATTGATTACCTTTCTTATCAGTTTGTTTTGCATTTAATCTTACATGATTTTGTTGTCTTGTTTTTTCCATCTATTATATTCCTAATTGTTTGCCCCTTTTGGGATATCTTGTTACTTCTTTTATAGGTCGGTGAATAAACCTGCAGGAATGGAATCTAGAGATGATGATCTTGATTTGGCGGAACCTTCACAGTAAGACATTTTGACAGATAACATCTGTGTGCTTCTACCCTGGCAGTCAAGCTTGATTGGCTATTTATGTGCTGTACATCATGTTTCCGATGCATATCTTTAATATGCTAATTTTAATTGCAATGCAGGGAATCAAAGTCTGGTCAATCATCTTCCAGGCTACATGCTTCAAGGCCGGAAGCAATGTCGTTAGATTTTGTGGTACGCCCCCAATCTAAGATTGATCCAGATGAAATTAGAGCCCGTGCTAAACAAGTTGTACAGGATCAGCGCCGTCTGAAGGTTTGGTTCTCCTCTCCTTAAAACAAATATGAAAGAGAAATAAAAAGTCTCGGCATTGACCTCCAAGATAGCTGGGGTTGATGCGGAGACAAATTATATTTATTTCATTCTTGACCAATTTTCTTTTGTTCATTTTTTATATTGCAAAAGAAGATAATGCTGAAAATCTGAAATATAGGATATGATGCTGAAAATCTAAATTATATGATGTATTTTTGAATTATGCCTCTCATCTGTGCATGGTCAAATTGATATGGGGATAAACTTTTTATCTCATATAGACTCAAAGGAGTTGCTTTTTGTCCTTTTTCTTATCCCAGAAAGAAGTTAATGCTGAATTATCTAAAAATGGGTAATGTTTTTGCATATGATACCTTCTGACTGTAGATAAAGTCTAGTTTTTTAAAATAACAAATTTACATTCTAATGATCAGTAATTTCAGTCCTCATTT
>JAESVK010000690.1:1209005-1229178 GCA_017140935.1 Hamamelis virginiana | reverse complement strand
ATATATATATATATATATATATATATATATATATATATATATATATATATATATATATATATATATATATATATATATATATATATATATATAGAGAGAGAGAGAGAGAGAGAGAGAGAGAGGTATGATGGGCATTAAAAAGCCCCCGTACATATTACATATACATTATGTATACAAAGAAACCAAAGAGACCAATTACAGCGATAAGGAATCCAAAAAATCATGAAAGGTTCAGTTTGTTTCTTAAACCAACTGAACCTTTCCAAACAAATAGCTTGCTAGCTAAATAAGTTATATAGATTTTGTTAGCCCAAAATATACTCTAGAGGGGGGGGGGGTGAATAGAGTATTGGCAATTAAAAACTGGTTTTAAAAATGGGATAGAGAGTTTAAAATCTCAAACTTTGGATAACAAGAATGCTAACAATAATGATAACAAGTAAATAAATGGAAATACAATAGATTTGAGTTAAAAAAGCAAACACAACGATTTAACGTGGTTCAGTTTTTGCCTAAGTCCACGCCTCAAGATCTCTGTCTCGAGGATTAATCCACTATGCAGCTCCTTCAAGGTGGAGAAACCTTTACACTTGCCTTCTTTCAAGGTGGAAGACATCTCACCCACAAGAGTTTCTCAAAACCCTTACAACTCACAATACAAGATGATTGAAATAGAGAGTATTACAAAGAATGCTTCAACAAGCTGATTTGTAATAAATACAAGAGCACTAATGACTTCTCAAATGATCAATAAATATAGCTCAAGAGATTTGTCAAAGAGAAGTATGAGTAATGAATGCTTGAGAGTAAATGATATCAAACAAAAGAGAAAGATTGACTAGGTAGTTCATAAATGAGAGCCAAGCCTCTATATATAATGAACTAGGGCCAAAATGGCCATTTGAAATCTTTGGAGTCTGATTGGAGAAGATGGGGTTAGGTTGATATCTTTTAATGCTCGATTTGCCATAAAGAGAAAGAGTCGTTTTGAAGTTGCAGAGTTATTAGTCGATTAGGACAAGGTGATTAGTCGACTAACAAGTTATTTTTCAAATGGTTTTGCCTTCCTGGGCTCGGCTAGTCAACTAGGCACAAGATGTTAGTCGACTAGCTAAGCTTAAAACATTTTGAACATTTTCTGGGTTTGTTAGTCGACTAGGATATGAGGGTTAGTCGACTAGCAACTTAAACCTCTTTTAAAAATTTTTCTTCGGGATCGATTAGTTGATTAGAAAAGGGTCTTTAGTCGACTAGTAACTTTGCAACAAGACAGGGCTTCTGGACTTGCCATTAGTTGACTGGCAAAGAAGGGTTAGTCAACTAGGAAAACATTATTCGACTAGACCAGGGTGTTTAGTCGACTAACTTAAGATTTCTCAAAACATTGCCTCTAGGTTTCACTTAGTCGACTAGGACTAAAGGGTTAGTCGACTAGGGAAGTTGTAATGTTAATATTTCGAAATTCTTAAGTCAAAATCAACTTAAAACACTTGGACAAGTTAACTAAGTATTCCAAAACAATTTTGGGCAAGTTTGAAAACATTTTCCAAGCATTTTTCAAAAATGAATGCTAATGCAACACGAATAAAAATGATTTTCTCTTTGAGCTATGCAATATTGAATACAAGAGAAATCTTACAAATAGTTCCTAATCAAAGGAGAGCAACTTGACTACAAAGGTCTTCATAAGCTTGAGCAAGTCTTCAAGTTGATCTTTAAGGATTTGAACTTCTTTGGTTGGCTTTAATACTTTGAGCTTTGAATCTGCATGATCTTGATTTGAATTTAAGCACATTGAATTGCTTGAACTATGTTGATGAGCTCCCAACAAGATATAACTTTAAATCTATGGAGACACAACACTTAACCATTTGTTAGATAAAAGGTATGGTTTAGTTATCATCAAAATAAGGTCAAGGATCTTAGGGCTAACATATTTGATATGGACCATTCAACTTCATAAAAAAATTATACCGTTTCTTTCGTTTCAAAGGATCCAAAAAATTGCTTGAGGCACCATTTTACAAACTAATAAATTCCTTGCATTTGCACTCTTATGTCACCACCACCTTCATCCAAATGAAAGACCGTTTGAGGAAAGACCCAATTGACCCCAAACATGCCTAAACAATAAGCCCACAACCCATGATCCACTTTACAATGTAGTGGGAGCTCATCTCCACTTCTCTACACAATATACCAGTTCGGCATCATGAAATTCCTCCTATTTAGATGATCAATTGATTGTGCTGCATTACTGTCCAAGAGAAGAAAGCCACCTTTGTAGGAATGAACAACAATCAAACCTTACAAGCCAAGAAGCCCCTTTTATGATTTCAACTAGACTCTTAGTACACGCCATACGTTTGCGAAGTAAAAAATAAATAATAACTTAAGAAAAAAAAATTGAGTATAAAATTTTGAATTCAAATTTAAAAATGTGGTTATTAATTAAAAGGTTAGAGAGAAAACTGGAATAGGGCAGTTGTCGTGTCAATCATGATCAAAATTTACCAAGAAATTGCCTTCAATTGAAGAACTAAAGCTGGAATTACAGAGAGAAGCATAACAGAGAGCTCGTTGCTTTGTTCAGATCTTAAACCGAGATAAATGACATCAAAACTCAGAAAACAGACTCTTAACAACTCTTAACAGGCCCTATTTATAGAAGATTTAACTAACGAACAGTCTTCACTACTTGTAATGGATTCTAACAAACTTTGTTAAGCTTACACTTGGTTACAAATTGTAAAATGACAAGCAAATGATATATAAACCTATTAAGAGAAATGATCCTATCAGCATATGCTGCCTTTCACGAAAGTTAGCATGAGGCCGGTAGGTAATATTGAATATGTATTTTGAAAAACTGACTGTTGGATTAGATACTATGCATATGTATGTCACGCATGCTGAAAGTTAGCATGAGGCATGTGGGTAATTATTGGATACATATTTTGAAAAACTGGCTGTTGTATTAGATACCATGCATATGTATGTGATGCATGTAAAAAATCATACTGATCCAACGGTTAGTTTCTATGATATGTCACTTAAGAAAAACTGTGACGGTTTTCAGCAATCGTAATTTTTCACAATCTTTATTTTGAGATGTTTACATCGGATCACTATGATTTTTTGCATACGTGGCATCCATAGCAAGAGTATCTAATCCAACGGTCAGTTTTTGAAAATACATATCCCACAATTAATTGAAGGCCTCATGTTGACTTTTGCTAAAGTCAGCATATGCGCAAAGGATCGGGATTGAACCCACTAATTCAACTACATCAAGTAGTCTATGGAAAGACATGTGCACCTTTGTATTCAATGCTCAGTTCTCTTTTTGAAAAGGGCATTTTTGGAGGTGAAATTTAAGGACACCAACACCAACGTTGGCTTTATATAGTATAGATATAAGACGTCAAAGTATAATTTGACTGAAAACATGTAAAATTCAAAAAATAATTTTTGGATTGTTTTTTGACATTCTCGCTCATGCACTAATGTCTCAGTTTTGTACCATCTAGAACAAAATCTAAATTTAAAATTCTCACATTTTTTCCTATGCAAACAAAAGCACAAAATCATTAAACTCTTCCATAACATTATTCTATACTGGGGCTTCTAGCCGCCAAGAATTATCTACTCAAGCACTTCATTGAACACATGGTGTTTGCTTAGCTTTGTAAAAAATGCCATTAGACTAGCCCTACTCAGCAGATCAATACAAAAGAAAGTCATTGATAGGATGATACTTCGCCGGGGTTTTGGCCCTTTTGATCTAGTTGAATGAATGATACTTTACTTGATTAAAAAAATCGATGGGGTGATTGAAGAGCACTACTGATATGGAAATCTTCTTATCAATTTTACCAAAGTTTGATACTATATGAATAACATGCCATTTTTATAGTCCAAAGTTATATCAATAATCATAAAAGGTTTTTCATGCAGTTCTCTCAAGAAGGATTTTTTTTTTTTTTGGGTGGGGGGTAAATTATAGAAAACACCATTGAAGTTTAAGTCTTATTTCACTTTGGTCCGTCTACATTAAATTGCTTCAAATCAATCCATTAAGTATTGACAGATTTCACTTTAGTACCCTTTACTTTAAGTTACTTCAAATCAGCCCCTGTGGCCATGTTTGGCCGTGAACTCCAAAAACAGGTTCTGTTTTCAGTTTTTTGTATTCATTGTCCACCAATTTTTTATGTTCTTGTTTTCAAAGAAAAGTTAGTTACACATGTTTTTAAAGGTGTTTTATTTTTATTTTTGTTTTTTGAATTATGAAAACAGAAAATTGTTAGCCAATTTTTTTTTTTTATTTTTTTTATTCTGTTTTCTATTTTTTTGAACTCTGGAAATATAAAACTGTTTTTGTAGTTTAGGGCCAAACATGGTCTAAAGTATCGATTTTGTAGATTTTATCCACCCCTCCAAAATCTTTCCACAACGTTGATTTTACCCCTCAAAATACTATTATAAGATCGGCATTGCAGAAAAATTGGAGGATAATATTGATACTCAGGAAACTGATTTTGAAGCAATTTAAAGTAAAGGGTACCAAAGTGAAATCTGTTCATACTTAAAAGACTGATTCAAAGCAATTTAAAGTGAAGGGATTAAAGTAAAATCTGACCTAAACTTCAGGCTGTTTTTTGTGATTTATCCTTTTTGTTTTGTTGGTTGCCTATTTTCTTTCGTGGTGCATGAGAAATAGAAAGCCCATAGAGCTCCAGCTATAAAGTTTCCTTTATCATTCCCATACTAAACAGCATGTTGTTTATATAGTGGTCAGGTGCATGGCTTAAACATTAGTTGCTTTTCCAATAACAAGACTTGAAATCAAGTGACCAACGGGTAGGATGTATCACTGGATAGTCAACATCCAAAAGAATAATTAGTTTGAGGCATCAAACAAGGCTCTATGAAAAAATTTCACTGTTTAGAAGAGTAGTGATATCAAATGGGTCGAAGTCTTTTGATATTTCACTCATATAGATACATTGGATGGATTGAAGGTCTTGTTTGTTCTTGATTTTTTACTTGTGAAAACTATGACACCTAGTGGCCTACTGGAGTTGACTCTGTTTTGAAGTCAACCATTACAACCAGGAAAATTTAAAATGTATAATTTAAATATTCAAGAATATGCAGGACTAATTGTCAATAGGTTTTGAGACTATTGGTTCAATTCAGAAGTCAGTGAAGTAAATGAGTGACTTGGTGAAGTTAATTCAAACCAAGTTAGACTAAAATAGTTATTTGCATTGGGTCTCAAATCTAACAAAAATAATAATAATAATAATACAACTTCTTTGTGAGGTTTGAAAAAAATTAGAGGTATACTTGCTGAGTTCTAGAATGTTGGACAATATCAAGTACTAGATTAAGAGAACCACTCTTATCTTTCTTTTTCTCACTCCCAAATAAGAGCACAAGTGGCACCCTTTACCTAAACATCATTATTTATGTTTACATTTTAATAAAAAATGTTAAATGTCATCGATTTAGATTATCCAGAACCATCTATTTGATGAGGCCTATCAATTTGTGGGTTGTGCACCAAGCAATGTGCTATTGAGAAGCTTAAGAACCGACCAAGTCAATTGTATTTTGACACAACTTTTCAAAAGTATTTATGAGAAATGGAGGGATGGTTTACTAAATTACATCAAATAAACATGGTTCATATTTGCGAGTAAAGAAAACCACTCATACTCATGACTGAAGTTATGTTATATGAAGACAAAATTTTGTGAAGATATCTTTTGGAACAAAGTTCTCGAAGATGTCTTAAATATGCTTTTGCTCGTGCGCACGCTTGTGTGTTTTTATTGTCTTTCCCATAACCCCTTTCGAGAAAATTTGTGAACATAAAGGTTTATTGTTTGTTAATGGCAGATGAATAAGAAGTTGCAGCAGTTGAAAGCACCAAAAAAGAAACAACTTCAAGCTACTAGAATCAGCGTGGAGGGTCGTGGCATGGTCAAATATTTATAGGCACCACTCTCTCTATTACCGGGAAAGAAGAGTGCATTGTGTGAAAACCCCAATAACACGCAGAGCTATTTCATGGGCTGGAATGACCAGCATATTTCATTATCAATGATCTCCCATTGTGCTAACAGCTACTTCAAATACCTGCTACAAATGAAAAGGTCACTGTTTTAAGCTCATATGGGGGTGCCCCCCCACGGGTTTGTTCTCGGTCTGCACAAGCAAACATTGGTCCTAGGAGGTCAGTGTAACTCATAATACATCATGTTAAAGAAAGTTTCCTTGTTGGTACTGAGTATTTTCCCCATCAATAATGATATGCTAGTTTATTAGCCATTCAATGGAACAAGATGCACACCATTTGTGTGGAACAATTTTTTTTTTTTTTTTTTTTGAACTTTAAGCAGAATCCACTTGGGTTCTTATTGTGGCATTTTGGCTTTTGAATAGGGTCATCTGTGTTCACCTGTGGGCTGTGTAGTACGGTACCGGTGTTCAAATTGTTTCTTATTTTGCAACTGAATTTCTACTTCCACCAGTCGCAATTCTCTCTCTTCTTCTCACTTCTCATACTTTAATGGCATGTACTGGTGTTATTGATTATAGATACACCACGATCTGAAATATTTGATCATAACGTGAGGTGATTTTAAATGAGTTACTTTCTTATGACAATCCCAAATGTTTCCATTCAACTTTGCTGCACAAAACGCATGGATCGCAGTTACTCTTGGGAAGGAGCAAGGAGATTCTCCAATTGGGAAATTGATCCAATGATTTCGAAGAGTAATGTCATCCATGGGACACTGGTGTTGGAACGGATACACGTCCTTAATTATCATGACATAACGCTGCGTCTGCTTTTCGATAAAGTTATGTTTCGATAAAGTTATGTAGGAACGTGAAATGGAAGAATGTAAAAGAATACGAGCTTGATGAATTTTCTTTATGTACAAGTATTTGGTTTACAGGCAAGTTGTAAGAAAATAAAACTAGTGAAGTTTTAACTTTTCTATGATGCTTTTTCAAAGAATTTTTTAGTAAAATAAAGTTAGTAGTAGGGTTCACAACATTCCATGATCCTATGAAAATGCGGGAATGATAATCCAATGATTTGATCACAATTTTTTTTTTATAACTTATCCCCAAAAATGAACTTTAAATGAGAATGGAATACCAAATATGTATGTGGGTATTCAACTACCCCAGTGGGGTTATTCTCGTTCTTTGGGAATCAACCCTCACTTCAGACTCACCACCACCACATCTCTATCTTTGTCGTTGCTACAACCATCACCAATCAATTGCCACCACCAACGCTAATTCACTACCACCACCATTGACACTACCACAATTTGCCGCCACTACGAACACCATCGGTCCACTACCACCACCACTTCCATTACTGTCACGAGTCCACTACCGCCATTACTGTCGCCCCAACATCATCAATCACCCATATTTACCACTAATTTCACCGATGCTGCCATCCACAAAAACCCATCACCACTATAGTAGCTAGCACCTCCAAAGCATCACAAATCATTCAACATCACCACTCACCACCACTATTACTATCACCACTCACCTCACCCCACCATCACCTAATTCACCATCACCATTACCGTCATCACCTATCCACCATCATATAAAAAAGGGTATTTTTAAAAAAGGAAAGATAGGTTGTAACGCCCCAATCTGACGCTACTGAGAACCCTTCCGAATAGGTCGACACGTGTCAAAGCGGAGATATAACCTGATATACTCATTCACATTTCCATACTAGGGCATAAAGAAGAATACATATAATAAGTATGAAATGTAATAATTTTTCATACATATGTCCCTGATTCGTCAATTGCAATACATAAATATATCTATGCATAATATAGAGCGCCAACATCCTTGGCACATTGGTAAAATATTACAATAAATACTAAAATCCAAAGTTCAACTATCTAAGGAAAACAACTACCTATTCTTCAGCACCAAAGAAACACCACCCAACCTAGCACAGTGGGAAAAACACCCCGCTCCAATGATCCAGTTATACTAGCTTGAGAATCTGTTGTATGAATGCTCAGTAGAAATATTATTCTTAACTAATAATGGTAAAAATGATGCATAAGTCATTATAATTCAGTTTTACAAACACATATGCAGTTCAAGAACTATACAAGTATCCACAGGTGATATGCTAATGTTTCACAACATAAATATCGTATGTGCTCATGATTAACTCAATAAACATTTCAATCATGTTGGCATAGAGTTTTCTCGGTACCAGTGCCATTCCATATGCCCATATTCATGAAATGGGAGTTTTCTCTAAACTCTTTCCCATTCATCACATATTAATTCCATATCCATTCAACATATCATAAACACAAATAAATCATGGCACATCATCATCACATTATAACACAATATGGCATGCTTGCATATTCTAACCACATTACAATCATATAATCGGTATGATATATGCATCAGTAGTTTATAAACAGAGTTATCGAATTTAATAACACGGGCCACGGCCCTAAAATGTTCATCACCAAATATTAGCAAGAATGTAAATATTCCTACCTCGAGAGTTATGTCTTTGACGGTCTTAAATGCAAAATGCAAAGTTGGGTTGCTTAATGGTCCTCCCACGGACTTCCCATATCTGAAAGAGAAGATAAATGTATATATACATCAACTTTTACTATTACAAAACCAAATGAGGCTTCGTTCCAAACATTGGTATTTTTCGAAAACTCTAGCCTTATCCTCAAGACCTTTACCATAGCTTCAGATTAAAGATATATAGAGTAACTAATTAAAAATAGAAAAGGAAAGGAAGAAAAAGGGGGCCCTATCGATAGACCCTCTATCGATAGAGGTCTGTCTATCGATAGACAAACCCACACTATCGATAAAGACACCTCGCAGGCCTAAAATCCTGTAGATCGAGAGTAACTTCTATCAATAGAGGCTAACTCCTCTATTGATGGACCAATTGCAGAAATGCCTAGTAACGAGCGTTTTCTGCACAATGGTCCAAAATGCATCAAAACTTTCCAAAATCAAGATCCAACCGTTTAACCTTTAGATCTAGTCCAAACAGGCTTAAACAACCAAAAATCCATAGAAATAATTGAGATCTAACGGTGATAACGCGAGATTCACAAAGTTTTAGGCATAAAACCCACAAAAATCCAAAATATGACATATACCCAAAATAACTCAAACTTTCTCAACCAAAACTCTAAGTCCTACATAACTAAAGTTAAATCATCACCCATAGCCACCTAGAACCAACAAATCTCACAGATCCAAAGTTTAAAGCCCAAAACCCACAGGGTTTGGAGAAAAGAAAAAGAAAAGGGAAGAAGAAGAAGAAAATAAAGAAGACAACATGCCTACCTTTTTCCGGCGAGACGGCGACGACACGGAGCTCCGGCGAACCTCGGTGAGTTCCCTTCCTCTCTTTCTCCTTATCTCCCGAACCCACTTTCTCCTCTGTTCCCTCTCTCAGCCGAATGGTGAAGGAAAGGGGTTTGACCCACTTTTTATATGCTGGGGACATGGTGGGTATTTTTATAAAAGAATTTTTTTTTACAATAATCACTAAAATAAGGTTAAAAAGTTTTGGGTTTTCACAATCTTACCATCTTAAAATAATTTCGTCCCCGAAATTCAAAACATCAAATTTTCAAAAAGATGGGGGTTTTCTCTCTCATACTAGACTCTAACTCCCACGTTGCCTCTTCAACATCATGATGTCTCCATAGAACTTTTACTTGTGGAACTACTCGATTTCTCAAAACCCTTTGCTGTCTATCAAGAATCTGGATTGAAAGCTCTAAATAAGTGTAGTTTTTCTTTATCTTATTGGCCGGTAATTGAATTGCATAAGATAGATCAAGTAGACATTTCTAAGCATACATACATGAAAGACATTATGCACTTTGTCCAAATCTAGGGGTAAATCCAATTGATACGCCACTTCGCTGACTTCCTTTGTAATCTGGAAAGGTTCTACATATCTAGGTGCAAGCTTACTTCTGTATCCAAAACGCAACTCCCTTTCGTGGCGATGCTTTCAAAAACACAAAATCATCGACTTTAAACTTTAATCCACTGCGGTGCACATTTGCATAACTCCTTTGCCTACTTTGGGCGGTCCTTAAACATTTTCTGATAATCTGAATCTTTTTCGAAGTATCTTTGATAAACCCAGTTTTTTCAACATGTTTTTCTCCAATTTCTACCCAACAAACAGGTGATCTACAAAGTCGACAATACAGAGCCTCAAAGGGTGCCATACCAATACTTGCTTGGAAACTGTTGTTGTAAGCAAATTCAGCAAACCTCAAATATTTGTCCCAACTTCCGCTAAAATCTAAAGCACAAGCACGCAACATATCTTCTAGAATCTGAATAGTGTGCTCTGACTGATCATCTATTTGAGGGTGGTGTGTTGTACTCATAGTTAACTGAGTGCCTAAGGCTCTATTCAAAGCCTTCCAAAACGAGCAATGAATCTAGCATCCCTATCAGAGACTATGGTAATAGGCACTCCATGAAGTCGGACAATTTCTTCAACATACAATCTGCTCAAATACTATAATCTGTCTGACTCTTTGATAGGTAGGAAATGAGCGGATTTTTTCAATCTATCAACAATTACCCATACGGCATCAAAATTCTTTTGGGTTCGAGGTAACCCAGTAACAAAATCTTCGGTGATATGTTCCCACTTCCACTCTGGTATTGACAGTGATTATAATTCTCCTGCTGACTTTTTATGTTCGGCCTTAACTTGCTAACAAACGAAATACTGGGCTATAAATTTTGCCACGTCCATCTTCATTCCTCTCCACTAGAAGTGTCTTTTTAAGTCTTGATACATTTTTGTCGCCCCAAGGAAAATAGAAAACTAAGATCGATAGGCTTCATTAAAAACTTCGGTGTGCACTTGGTCATTTGGGACGAAGAGTCTGTCGCGAAATCGAAGTGCTCCATCAGTACTATAAATTCTCCAACCGTCAGGTTCTATCATTTGGCCAATCTGAGCAACGAGGTTCATAGCTTGTTCACTTCGGGCTTGAGCTTTAATCATGCAAGAATTTAACACTGGTTGAACAGCACCTGCTAATAATCGTCGATTTCAAAGATCTCATAATCCTCTAAGACATTCCACGTAGACCACCTGTCCAAAGCCAAATTGCTAACTCTGGAATGAGGTTTTCTACTCAAAGCATCGGTAACAACATTGGCCTTGTCCAGTTGGTACTTCAATTTAAAGTCATAATCTTCCATGAATTCCATCCAACGGCGTTGTCTCAAGTTTAAATCCTTCTGCGTAAAGATATACTTTAAACTCTTGTGATTTGTAAACACTTTGAAGATAGGATCTCCAAGACTTCAAAGCGTGAACTACCCCTGCCAACTCCAAGTCGTGGGTAGGATAATTCACTTCATAAGTTTTAACTATCTCGAGCCAAGGCAACAACCCTACCATTTTGCATTAAAACGCAACCCAAACTTTGGCGTAAGGCATCACAATAAACTGTATATCCCATTCCACTTGCTGGTCCTACTAGAACGGGTGCCGAAGTTAACCTTTGTTGCAATTCCCAAAAAGCGGCTTCACACGCTTCATCCCAATTATACACCACATCTTTCCTGGTAAGTCGAGTCAAAGGTGTGCAACGCGAGAGAAATCCTGAATAAAACGACGGTAATATCCTGCCAGCCTTACGAAACTACGAATCTCGGTAGCGCTTTTAGGTCTCTTTCAATTCAATACTACTTTAATTTTAGAAGGATCCACAGAGATACCTTCCTGAGAGATCGCATGCCCAAGAAATTTCACTTCGTTCAGCCAAAACTCACATTTCTCCTTATTTGCATAAAACTGATAATCCCTCAACAATTGCAGGACTGTGAGAAGATGAGAAGCGTGTTCCCTATTTGATTTTAAGTACACGAGGATATCATCCACGAATACCACCATGAACTTGTCTAGGAAATGACGGAACACTCTATTCATTAAGTCCATAAATGCAGCTGGAACATTAGTCAAACTGAATGGCATGACCAAAAATTCATATAAACCATAACGAGTGTTAAATGCAGTCTTAGGTATGTCCCCTCTCTAACCCGAAGTTGATAATAGCCTGATCATAAATCAATCTTAGAGAAGTAACATGAATCCTTCAACTGATCAAACAACTCATCTATGCGAGGTAAAATATAGCGATTCTTTACGGTAACTTCGTTCAGCTTCCTGTAATCCACACACAATCTCAAAGAACCATCTTTCTTCTTTACGAAAAGTACACGAGAACTTCAAGGCGAATGACTATTTCTGATGAACCCTTTAGCTTCTAATTCTTCCAACTGAGTCTTCAAAACTTTCATTTCTGCTAGTGCCATCTTGTATGAAGGAAGATGAATAAGATCAGTACCAGGATAAATCTCTATTGAAAAATCCACTTCCTGATGAGGTGGTAAACCTGGTAACTCATCCAGAAAATCATCAAGGTACTCCCTCACCACTGGCATACCCACAAGACCTTTTAAACCAGAATCATCAAAGTCTAAAGAAGCCAACGCATTAACAAACACACAAGCTTGAGATCATCTGAAACTCTTCTTGCTATGGGGAAACAGAGTAGACCCACCTCGTTCCCCGACATAACGCACTCTATCTCCATCAGGCAGAAAAAGCATCACCCTTTTATGAAAACAATCTACCAAAGCCCTATAACTGGCCAACCAATCCATTCCCATAATAACATCATAACCAAACAAAGGTAGCACTATAAGGTCTAAGTAGAACTTACGCCTTTCTATAGCTACAACACAAGATTGACAGATCAAATCCACATCAACATCCACTCCTACTGGCGTGGACACGCTCAGAGAATAACCCAAATGTTGAAACGATAACCCCAAATGGAGAGCATAGTTCACATCTATAAAAGAATGCGTGAAACTCGAGTCGAATAACACTCGAACCCAAGAGTTATAGAGAGAAAACATACCCTTAACCACTTCATTGGTAGGTCCAGTGTTAGGGGGAACCATTGCATAAGCTCGTCTTGGGGCATTTTAGCCTCGATCTCTACCTATAGTCGGAAGATTTGGTGGTTGACGACTTGATGAAGCTTGCTAAGATGACTGAGACGATTGAGGTTGTTACACTGGTCTCATATTAGGAGCAAACAGACGAAACTGCCCCGTTTGAAAAGCCGGTCTTGGAAAATTATGTTGCTGCTACAGTTGTTGCTGAGGAACTTGGAATGCCTGAGGTTGAGGATGTAGAAGGTACTGTTGGAACTGCGGAGTTTGAGAAATGGAAGCGTCATCCATTGTAAAAGGGCAATTACGGTGAATATGCCCCTCATTACCACAAGAATAACAGACCAACCTTCCACTCTCATCATAACCTCCTCCTCTACCAGCAGTCTGTCCAGGGCGTTGATAAGGCGAAATCCTAAATCGCCCACTTGAAGATCCAGAACTACTACTGGTACTGCTATTTGAACCTATACCTCCTCTTTCGCTTGTACGATGCGCCCCATAACTTCCTTGGTTTCCACCCGATTCTTGTCCATAATTTTGACCATAACTAAAACCTTGGGGAAAATTATGTACTGAGATATGCTCCTGTTCTTGACTTGTCCCTTGTCCTGAGCCTTGCCCAGAACTCTGTCCTCTACCAGAACTTCTTCCCGTTCTTTTTCTTGACTTTTGCTTCTTTACTTGATTACCGCGAATTCTCTGCATCTCCATATTCTTTCTTTCTATAACGTAAGCTTGTTCTGTAACACCAGCATAGGTTGTGAGCATGAGTGGTATTATTCTATCTCGAATATCAAGTATCAAAGCCACTTCAAATCTTCTTGCTTTATCAGAATCTGTAGTAACTAAAGTACCAGCATAGCGAGATCCAGTACGGTCATATCCTGCTGTTGTAGTCTCAAAAACTCATCCGCTTTAGCTCGTCTAAAGGCTGGTTGCACATATTTATCTCTGAATATTTCACTGAACTGATTCCAATTCATTGTAGTGATGTTTCGATTTTGGTTTGCGCGAACCGTTGCCCACTAAGTAATAGCATAAGCTTTAAGAAGGCTGGTAGCAAACCTCACCCTGAAAGTTGCAGGAGTACCAACAGTCTCGAATAATTGGAGTACCTTTTCAAGCCATCTGCTAGCTTCTAATGGGTCAGCACCTCCTCTAATGTTTGGAGGATTCTGCCTCTGAAAATCTCATAGTGCCATAGGCCTTCCCTTTTCTGTAGTGTTTAGAGTATTGCGTCCCATCACTCGTCTCAATAACGAAGTCATTTCCCGAAGAAGATTCTGAACATCTCCTCCCTCTTCTGGTGTTTGAGAAGCATTCGAAGGCTCACCTATCTCAGACGTGTGGTGTGTACTTCTCCTGTTCGCCATTTCTCCTTATATGAGGAAATCACAAACAATCAAACTCAAATTCAGTGCGTAAAGCCCAACCCTTCCTAGAATGCTTCTACCCTTCATACCAATATGATGCATGAACTATCTTTTATTCCTCAATCCTAATATTTATCTCTACACACAATGCATGAATCCCATTATGGACCTACCAATAAGCTATGATACCAATTTGTAACGCCCCAATCTGACGCTATTGAGGACCCTCCCGGGTAGGTTGACATGTATCAAAGTGGAGATACAACCTGATAAAATCATTAACATTTCCATATTAGGGCATAAAGAAGAATACATATAACAAGCATGAAATGCAATAATGTTTCATACATTTCTCTGATTCGTCAAGTGCAATACATAAATATATCTATGCATAATATAGAGCGCCAACATCCCTGGCACATAGGTAAACTATTACAATAATACTAAAATCCAAAGTTCAACTGTCTAAGGAAAACAACTACCTATTCTTCAGCACCAAACCCAAAACACCACCCAGCCTAGCACAGTGGGAAAAACACCCCGCTCCAACGATCCAACTATACTATCTTGAGAATCTGCTGTATGAAAGACAGCTGTGAGCGTTTGAATACTCAGTAGAAATATTATTCTTAACTAACAATGGTAACAATTGTTAGCCCTAAGGTCAATTGCATTGACCACATTTTGATGATCAACAAACATTACTTTAGTTATTAACAAATGGTTAAATGTTTTTGTCTCCATAGAATCAAAGCCACATCTTGTTGGAGCTCATCAACACATTCAAAACTTCTCAATTATGCAAATATGCAAAGACATCGAATCATGAAGCTTATGGAGAACATCTTGAAGTCATTCCTTGAAGATCTTTGAAGCCAAGATGTTTAGGAACCTTTTGTAAGGCAACTCATTTGATTAAACTTGCATAGCTCATGCCAAAAGATTTTCTTATGTTGCATTGACATTCATTAACTTAGAAAAACTTGCAAAAATGCTTTTGAAAGCTCAAGTTAACTACCTTAGATGATTTGAGTTGAAATATACTTAAAAATTTCAAGTTTTTAGCTTAAGAGTATGCCTAGTCGACTAAGCACTATTGACTAGTCGACTAACCATAGTCCAAAAGCTAGAATTTTGGAAATTGTAAGTTTAGTCGACTAATCACCTAGAGAAGTCGACTAATGGGTCGATTAGTCGACTAAACACTTGTGTCTAGTCGACTAAAGACACCCCAGTAGCCATGTTTGGAAATGCAGAAGAGCTAGTCGACTAAACACCCTTGCCTAGTCGACTAACCGTCCCGAAATTTTTACAAACTGTTTTTAACTAGTCTAGTCGACTAACCCAAATGACCTAGTCGACTAACTGTGCCCGGGAACAAAAATTACTTTGAATTTTAACTGATTAGTCGACTAATCACTCTTGCCTAGTCGACTAAGGCACCTGCAAATACAAAACGGCTCTTTCTATTTTGGGCATTTTAAGCATTAAATGAGGCCTGCTCTTCTCCTCTCCTCCAATGGCATTCAAGCTTGGTTCAAATGGCCATTTCAGACTATATTGCCTATATAAAGAGGTTTGTCTCTCATTTATGCATAATCAATCCAACCATAGTTATTATCATTCATTATAAGCATTCATTGTTTAAAGCATTCTCTACCAAACTCTTGAGCTATACTTGTTAATCATCTGAGAAGCTATTAGTTGTGTCTTATTATTGTGTAAATCAGCTTTGTGAATCATTTATTGTACACAACCAAACTTAGTGAGATTGTATTGACCAAGTGCTCTTTGTAAGGCTTGAAGAAGTGTTCTTTGTGAGCACTTGGGGTGTTCTTTGTGAGCATATTTGGGGGTTCTTTATGAGCCATTGTTGTAGTTCTTTATGAGCTAAGGTGAGAGTCTTCCACCTGGGATAAAGAAGACTGTGTAAAGGTTTCTCCACCTTCAAGGAGTAAATCCTTAGTGGATTGTGGGAATTCTTGAGTTGGATGCTCAAGGCGAGAAGTAGGCGGAGTCCGAACCTCATTAAATCGCTGAGTTTGATTTTTCTCTCTCTTTCTCCTTTCAATTATTTGCTCATATATATTTGTTTGTATTGAAATTAATTGAACCTAATTTTAATTAGTAATTATTTGCAAAAGTTTGCCATAAACCCTATTCACTTCCCTCTAGGGTTATATATTTGGGACAACAACAATGATGCATAAGTCATTATAATTCAATTTTACAAACACATATGTGGTTCAAGAATTATACAAGTGTTCACAGGCAGGGGCGGAACCAGGATTTTATCTTGGGGGGGGGGGCAAAACATTAAAGATAAAAATTCAAAATTCAAACACATAAATATATTAAGATTCAAAACTAAATTTCTTCATGAATAATAAAACTAATATATATTCAGTCATAACAAAAAATTATTTTGTTTAAAAAAAAAAAAGACAAACATGATTCAAAAACTAGTAAGTTTCAACTGAATCATCTATCAAAAAGGAACTCAACGTTCTTTCAAATCTCGAAAGTCTTCTATGATTGATTTTATGCTAAACTCCATAGCAATTTCTTTTTCAATATACAAAATCAAAGAGTCCGTAAGAAACTCATCCTCCATTTTATTACCAAGCCTAGTTTTGACAATATTCATGGCTGAAAATGAGCGTTATGTTGTTGCAGTAGAAACTGGAATAATAAGCACAAGAACGATCACTCTATAAACAAGTTGATAGATTGCTGATCTTATAGTCTTCACCAACCACTGACATAGTTCAGAAATAGAGTACAATTTTGGAAACTTAGTATGTTGAACAACCTCACTCATAATGGCGAAGTTCCATTTTCAATTGCACTTTCTCCTCATCTGTGAAGTCTTGCGGATAAAATTTATCTACCAATGGGCAAACATCCTTTGAAAGATTCATATCCATTTCGAGGGTCTAAAGTCGAGCTAAGTATAAGCAACTCCATTGCATGCTCACTAAACCGATCATATAATTCTTATAGTTGAGAATCAATTGTAGCAGTAAAAATATATATCCGATAATGATGCTCAATTGAAAATTCACCTTGTTGATGACGAGCTCAACCTCCTCTTGAAACATAAGGGGTATTCATATCCGAGACATATATGTTGCGTACTTCACAGAATGCTTTCACATTGGTGAGTAAATCTTTCCATCCATCATCTCTCAACTTTTGGGGAAGTGATTTAGTTAATGAAACAAGACGCATGACATTTAAAATGTCTTGAGATTTTCATTGCAAAACATGACAAAGTAAATCAGTAATTTGCATAATTTCTTTCATAAGATGTAAGATGAAGACAAACTCAAATGATGTCAATGCTTGGTAAGCTGAGTCCGCATCTCTTCATTGAGTATAAGTAGTTTCATCCTCAATGATGTTAAGAAGAACTTCACAAGTTGGACTGAACATATTTATTAAGCTAGAAACAGATTTTAAGTGAGAACTCCAACGAGTATCTCCTACTCGTTGTAAAGTGCCAATTTAGAGTTAATGACGCAGTGTTGGAGACATGAACAAGCCCAAAAAAATGCTCTCTCAAATTGTCATCTTTGTCACCAAATCTCAAAACTGTAGCCATTTGCTCCTTCTTTGATTCATCGCGAGCTTTATCAACAATTATACAAAACTTTGCATCACCAATCTCCTCACGAATTTCCTTCTTCACTTTGGTTGAAATGACATGTAAAATTTCTTTTTGGATTTTTGGTGATGTGTAGGCATTTTTGGGAGCATTATCTAATACAACTTTCACAACTTTTTCGCTATATGAACTTAATATACTTATCATTTCAAGAAAATTTCCACGATTGATTGAACTTTGACTTTCATCGTAACCTCTAAAAGCACAACCTTGAAATGCAAGTCATTTGGCTGAATCAATTGAAGTTTTAAGTCGGAGTCGATTGTTTGCAATTTGCTCAGAATTAAATTTATCAAGCACTCTCTCTATATATTGACACTGCTCCATCAAATCCTTACACGATTTCTCGGCAATTTTATGAATAGAGTTAGGATCATTCTCAACATGATTCAAGAAAGCGCAATTTTTCCCATCCCTAACTTTCTTCTAATTTTTAAATCCATCAACTATAAGTGCAGACCCAGACTTATTAAAGAGATAGCATGGTAGGCAAAAAGCTACATCTTTTTCAGGGTAATATTCTAACCACGAAGGAAATATATTGAACCATGAAGATTGAAAACTACGAGGATGAGCTTCTAATCCAGATTTTGGATACTTTGAAAGTATAGGTTGGTATGCACCATTCTTAATGTATGCTCGTCAAATTTCATCTCGTTGATTGACATCATAATCCCATATTCGCAGACGCTTTCCTGGGTCGCGTTCTAAAGAATTTAATTCAACTTTGTTGTTTTCAATTCTTTGAGATTTTGTAGGACGGGTTTCAGAAATTGGAGTATCATCAGTGGAAGTTGGCAATGTTGCATTAGATTCCAAGTTTTTGACATTTTTTCTTTTGAAAAGTTCGTCAATCGTAGACGACTTTCCCATCTATAAATCAAATAAAAATAATATTTATTTAGATTAAGCAATTTTAATTCACACTCAAACATAAACTAATATTATTAAAAACAAGCACAAATAAGATTTTCAATCACAAAGGGTTTTCAATTGGCTCACCCCCAACCTCCTACAACCATACTACAACAATTAATCACAAATAAGATTTTCATTTGGCTCATCCCAAACCTCCTATCACCACTATAAATATATCACAAGGTAGCTTAATCAACCAATTGGATAAATAAAAACTGAATAATGAATATGAACAATAAAGCCAATAATAAGGCACATACAGTTTTTTGAAGCAAGCTATTCTCCAATTCCAAGCATTTAAGTTCAACGATCTCGTATTTGTTTCATTCACTCTAAAATCAAGATTCCCAAATCCTTAAAATAAAAAATATATATGTATAAAAATCATATAAGATTTAAACTTAAAGAGAAAAAAATATTTTCCAGCCATAATTTTTTTCAATCACATATAAGGATATTGAGTCCCAAACCATGATGAAAAGAGAAGCATAAAAAAAAGAAATTAAAGTATTAACTCTATTTTTTTTAAGCATTAGAAAAAATTAATGTTTTGTTGTTGACTTGTTGTTAACTCCTAAAAAAAAATACATATTTTATTGTTTAAAAATAAAACATGAAGCCATAAAATATCATATTTTATGTTCATTGGAATCAAAACTCAAAAGTTAAATTTAAAATTTTTTTAATGGTGATCAGTGAACTACTGAACTAGGAAGGCAGGAAGAGACAATAA
Organism: Hamamelis virginiana; assembly: GCA_017140935.1. Lineage (NCBI taxonomy): Eukaryota > Viridiplantae > Streptophyta > Magnoliopsida > Saxifragales > Hamamelidaceae > Hamamelis > Hamamelis virginiana. The sequence goes on along the minus strand of JAESVK010000690.1, from coordinate 1,209,410 downwards.
ATGGAAAGATAATAAAAGAAAAAGGATGAGAAAGACCACTTACAAGCAGTAGTAGACAATAAATGGAAAGAGAATGAAAGAAAAAGGAAGAGACTGAGAGAGGGACCACTTATAAGTGGGGTTTGGAGTTGGAGATCCCATTATCCGAAGCAAGTGGATGGGGCCATGGGGGCATGAGGCAGACAGGAGACGGCAGTGAAGGTAAGAAAATGAGAGAAAAAGGAATAGAGAGAAGTGGGTTAGGGTTTTTTTAATTGAATGGAATTTGGGCTTCTATTTGGGGTTTTTTTTTTTTAATTGAATGGGATTTGGGCTTCTAATTGGGCTACATGAATGAATTATTTTGGGTTGGACTCTTAGTTATAGCCTTATAGGCTTTGGACTTTGAATATTGGGGGGGGGGGG
>JAESVK010000690.1:1188853-1204027 GCA_017140935.1 Hamamelis virginiana | reverse complement strand
GTTTGTAAAATTGACCGTTGGATTAGATGCTCCCCCTCTGTATGTCATGCCTGCAAAAAATCACAGCAATCCGACGGTTGGTTTTTGAAATAACAAACTTTAAAAAAAATGGTGATTTTTTGAAGAACAAATAAGTTGCATATTTTCACAATGAGTTATTTCAAAAACCAACCATCGGATCACTGTGATTTTTTCAAAGCATAAAAAAAAAAAAAAAAAAAAAAAAAAATATGGTCAGTTTTACGAACAGTCTTCTAAAATTGGAGATATGGAGCCGACCTTACATAAGGTTATGCAAGGTCAACCTTATAGTAGAATGACTGTATATATATATATATATAGTCCTTTTCTTACGAGGACGTCCTCACATAAGCTTATGTGAGGACTTGACTTTTTAGTCAATGTAGGATGGATATTTTGAAAAACCGGCTGTTGGATTGAATATTCATCCTATGTAGCCAAAAATCACAGTGATCTGACAGATGGTTTCTAAAATACTGATTGTGAAAAACTATGACAATATCTAATGGTCGCATTTTTTTCACAGTCTATATTTCAGAAACCGACCGTTAGATCACTGTGATTTTTGGCAAATATGACATACATTGGAAGAATATCTAATCCAACGGTCGATTTTCCAAAATTAACGTCTTACATTGACTAAAAAGTCAAGTTCTCACAAAAAGAAGTCCTCATAAGAAAATTACTCTCTCTCTCTCTCTCTCTCTCTCTCTCTCTCTCTCTATATATATATATATATATATATATATATATATATATATATTGAAGTTTTAAAAATATTTTAATTATTTTCTCAAACCCGATTGAAAAATCCGTTCCGTCCTGCATAATTCTCATCTCGTCCCGTTCCGTTTTAAGTTGGGATTGAGACAGGTTTGGGACAGGGTTTTTATTCAGGGGACGGGATTGGGAAAACAAAAACCCACCCCCCCTCGTCCCGCCCTGTTGACATCCCTAATATGGACATGTGGATACGTAAACACAAATATATAGACTTGTGTTTATTATAATATAAATACGGAGATGCATGCATAAGATTAATTATTCTTTTTATTGTTTAAACACATGATACATTGTGAATAAAAGGAAGAAGGTATTTCTCCATAGCTACGACGAGCCAAGTATTTTTCATTACGTTATTTCATTTTTTTCTCAGACGTACTATTGTTACTTACTTTTTAAGATTCAAATTTTTATGCTCTATTCTTTCTTAAACTACTTTTGTTTTCTTTACACACACATTGCATGTATCCTAGTCTTTATTTTGAGATTCTACCATGAGATAACTGTGATTTTTGACATACGTGACATCCATATGGAGAGAATGTAATCTAATGATCGATTTTTCTAAATACATATCCTACAATTAATTAAAGGTATTATGTTCACTTTCTACAATCCCGATCTAGTGCACATATGCTGACAAAAGTCAGCATGAAGCTCATAAGTAATTGTTGGGACACATATTTTGAAAAATCGACCATCGGATTAAATACTTTTAGGATTATCTACACTTTAGTATCTCGATCTTTGGGACAAATTTGATTAATTTAGGACAATTTTTAAAAACTTATTTCAATGTAGGACAAAATTGGTATCTTAACATTTCTAAGGTAGATTAACCATATAAATGTTAAGATTTCAAGTATTGCTGCATTAATCTGTCCTAAAAAATATTAATATTCACTCTAATCCATTAGTTTTAATTCCCAAATTAAAACCCTTATTTAGTAACGTGAGAGTCATGTGAATAGTTTGGGCAAGAAATAAGTCTCCTTGACCGGATAAGATACACGTAAACTCCAATTAGAATGTCACGTGAAGTGTAAATGAAGTCTCAGTTTCTTAAGCAGGCAATTTTGTCTCATATTTAAATAATTTTTTTTAAATTTATCATAAATTAATCAAATTAAAAGTTTATAACCTAAATTGAAATTACATTCAAAATTGGAGGTATAAAACTGTAGACGACCTTTAACTTGAAACATCCTATTTTAACCCGGACTATACTCGACACGTTGTCTTCCAAGTGGCAGAACAGCATCCTCTGCGGTGAGCTGCTTCTTCTCCAGCCATTATTCCTGCCTCGTACGCCGGCCGACGACCACCGCTGCCTCGCCGTTCAACGATCGTCGCTAACTCTCCTTCTAACGTCTGCTACTAGCTTGTATCGTCAGGTCAAATTTCTCTCTTTCATACATATTCTCTCTCTTGGGCCATGTTCTTCATATAGATGGTTTGATTCAACGGTGTTTGGGTTTGATTTTATGTTGACTCAACATTCTTTCAATCTTCTTTATATTTGTTTCTATGATACAGGTTTGAATACTCTGTTTTTGGGTTCGAGATTACAAAAATGTTCGATTTTTTCTCCCTTTGCTTTGAGATTATATACAAGTTCTAAATTGGATTTTTTTTTTTTTGTTTTTCTCTGAGAAAATCCTTGATTTTCAAGTAATTCAGTACTTTGATTGCATTCTTTGTTTGGGTGCTGAGAAAACAATAAAAGGAAAAGAAAAGAAAAATTGAATCCTTGGGTGTGTTATTTCTGCTTCTGGGTGTACATATTGTTTTGCTTTAAGAAACAACATATGTGGATTTGATTCCGAGTGTATATGTTTTTTTGCTTCAAGATTAAGTTTTTTATAGACTAGCATTTTTATTTGCTATGGAAATTTTTCAATATGTGACATACTGGATATGCAATCAGAATCAAATTGGACTCCTTTTCACTGTATGACCTACCCAGTTTGGTTAGTAGATGAAAACAGTTTTTTTCCCCTATCTGATACTTGGTATGAGAGCACTCACAGGTTTCAATTTTGCTAATTGCTTTTCTGGTTTGATTCAGGTCTGTAACTTCTTTTCTTCCTTCACGTGTTTTAATCCTCTGTTTGGAACTCAGAAAGGTTGAGGGAAGCTGGGAACAAAAAATAAAAAAAAGAAGAGTGAAAACATTTTAGAAAGGAATTAACTTGTTGGAAAATCCTACCATAGCAAGCACTGCTATTGTGGCCTATGTTGTATCCTTGTTGTACCCTGGCATTGGAGATCTTATGGCTGTGTTTTGTAGATTCATGGATAACTCTGTGTCGAACTGAGAATATATATCTATATATATGTGCTTAGTATTCTGTTATGATTGATGTTGCTAGACAGTTAACCAGAGGTGATTGTGGCATACATAAAATCCATGGTCAAAAGCTGATTGATTATAAAATGTTTTGCTGTTTCTTACAGAAGCTACATAATAAACTATAAAAACAGCTCTTAAAACCCCTAATTAAACACTAATTATACACCTTTTTTTTTTTTTTTTTTTATAATCAACAAATTTATTGAAAAAAGAGAAGAGGACAAGAAGTCCTACTTACAAGGGGAGAAAAGAAAACAATAAGAAAAGAGAAAACAGCCCAACTCAAATGCACATTAACTAGATACATGGATGCGGCGTGAGAATAGAAAAACCTACTAAGCATCACACTGAGTAGTAATAGGTGGATACATGGATACATGGCCCAGGCCCTCATCATCCCACCTTGATAGCATTCCCAGGTAGTCCAAGAACCTACAAACGATCACAAACACTTTAGAGCCAAAAAGTTTGGCAGCCCTGTTTATAAAATTCTGCTGATAAATCGCTAATTCTGGTCTCATTTGTTTTCATAAAAGTACTAACACCAAACAGTTCATTTTAGTAGAAGGTGTTTGCTAGCCTAGCCTTCTGGCAAAGTGTCTTGGTGGTTGTACCAAAGAATTGGGTTCAAATCCCGCCATCGTCAGGGTGGAGAGCGTTTAAGGAAAAGGGGAGGGCTAACCCCTATTTCTCATGAGCCCAATGGGCTTCATTATGGGGAAAAAAAATAGTTCATATCAGTAAAATTTAAAAGCATTCCTTATTGGCTTAAATCGGATGAAACAGGTTTTATTAGTATGCACTGGTTCTGCATTTGCCACAGCTGTTCTTGCATTTGGAAAAGAAAAGAAAGCTTTGGATCCAATGAAAGACTTAGCTGAACAACAAATGGATTCACTTCTTTGGCACTTTTAAGCTTCCCCTTTGTAATCAAGAATTGTATTCACCTATTCTTAGTTCCAATTCTCCCTAGCTGATCCTGGCGCCCTGATACCACTTTTAGAGTCTTACAGCAATTGTTCAGTGTGAATAAGAAGAAAGTAAAATAAAACAAAACAAAATAAAATCAAAGCGCACAATAACTAAGATTTACGTGGTTCGACAAAAACTTGGCTACGTTTATAGGGTGTGATCCAATCTTCTTCCTCACTATAAGGAAAATAGAGAATAACTGTGTAAGAAAATAAACTACTTAAGTTTAATCCTAAACCTATGCCCTAAGACTCAGGTACACTTAGGGGTGGCGATACCAACCCAGACCCATTCACCCGCCGATACTCATCTAGAAATTGGGTTGGATTTTGGTACTTTGGGTAAATCTAAAACCTAAAACTCACTCTCATACATATGCTCTTTTTGTATCCATTCTGCATAGTCACTCTTCTGCATAGTCACTCTCATATTACCCTTACATTTCCTTTTCTTCCCCGTCACCCCTCATAGCTCTTTCATGTGTTCAGTTATTCTCTCTCTCTCTCTCTCTCTCTCTATATATATATATATATATATATATATTACATTCTCACTATATCAAACCAAATTTTCTATAGATCCAAACACCCCCCAAGGACAAACCCTAATCTTCATTCTCTATATCTGTTTTCCACGATCCTAGAGGCAGTTGGGAGCTTTTTTTCTCTCTAATCCTTTATTATTCTGTAATTTTTCTATTGAGTGTTTTGTTCTGATGCTATTTTTTGTATTAACTGTGATTGATATACTTATATATTCTTTATATATTTTATGCATGTCATTATTTTTTGGATTGTTTTTTTATTTAGTGTAATTCATCTAAATGGGTGTTTGGATCTGATGCTAGTTTTTGTATAATTGTGATTTATTTTATTAGAGTTTGATGTTTGTATATGTGGGTCAAGTAGATGAAGATCACATGGTGGAAATTATGGGTTTCTGGGGATTTGAATTGAATTAACGTTTTTATGTTTTACAAGCGATTCTTGAATGGATCTAATAGAAGAAGTTCCTATCTTGGAAGATTTGCGCTCTGTTTGGGTGCTGAAAATTTTGAAGAAATGAAAGGAAAATGAAAACTTGAATTCGATGTTTTAATTTATTTTGGTTTTCTGTAAATGAGAAACGTACTTGAAATGAGTCAAATAGATGTAATAGGCTCAGTTCAGTGGAGGTTCTTGTTGTATCAATTCCTACTAGACTCAGAATTATAATTTCTTCAATTTTCTTAACTATTTTCTGCTCAACCAAACAGAGATTTTGGGATTTGATTCAATTATATGTTAATCATTCATGCTATTTTCACGGATAGTAAGCTGAGGGATCAACTAAGGATGAGAGTTCCACTTTCTGGGAATGGTCTCGTCATTCTCAGCAATTTCCGGGTTTGATGCTTTTTCAATTTGAAGATTTTCTGCTTTGAGTCATCAAACTCCCTCGGAGTTGTTTCAATTCTTCTGGGGATACATCCTTACATTCCTCTTGGTTTCAAAGAAAATGCATGTACCTTTATGTTCCTCTTGGTTTGCAAGAAAATGTAGAAAAGTAATGAATTTCTAGATTTGGAAGTTTGGAACGATTAAAATTTTTCTATCAATTTCTGTGTTTGCTTCATTTCAACCAATTATTTGCTTTGTATTTTATTCATTATATTAACTTAAATATGATAATGTGTGAAAGCAAGAACCAGAAGAGCTTGCAATCTTCTTAAAGTAGCCATTTATTATGTTTTGGATTTATTTCATTTAAAATTTGTAGGGGTTATACTGTATATCCTTGTTTCTTTATATTTCTAATTATGAATTACAGTTTGCATTTTTGTTGTGATACTGATTCAAAGTAAAGGAACTTATTTATTCCATGTTTTCACATTTTGAGCAGTAAAAATGGTTTCTGGGTTAATCAATGCCAATCCAGTTGTCTATGAAAAGAAAGAGCGCCGGGTTCGAACTGTGCCATGTGATGTGGATGAATATTCTGTGGAACCTATTGACCACCAAGAAATTTTTGATATCCTTTCAGATTAGTTATTTGTTATGCTCATTATGACAACTGTGTATCCTGATTATATATGTGAATGTCTTTGTATTCCATGAATTTCTTTGTTAAGCTTTACGGAGGAGTTATTTAAGAACACTTGTATATTTAAAACATGATAGATTTGAATCTGTAGTCTCATGGTTATAATTTTATGATTCAACGATTTGAGCAATGTGTTTTGAGCTCCTATTGAGTAAAGTCTTGCATATCATAGACATGCATTAACTATTAACAGAGAAAAAAAAAAGAATAAGAAAAGAAAAGAAATGGGAGTGGGAGCATGTGTGAGGAACATTTTATTATTTCTTTGTAAGAAATGCATATAGAATCTAAATATCATTATAGTAGTTATGAAGATTCGGATGCTATGTTTGTAAAATTAGTATCGTATGATACATGATATGAGTTGCATTACTATGATTATTTTAATTGTAAAACACACAATACAAATTGTAAGATGCACATCCTACTAATGATACGTACTATAAGTGCACAGTTTAATGTGTTCTAGGTAGTTTTTCTAAAACAATCAATTCAAACATTCTTTTCTATAAGCTGTTAAATATTGTGGATCCCTTAGAAGGCATTTCCTGATGCCTTAGGCATTTTAGGATTTAAAGAAAGCATGTAGAGGCTCTGTTAGTTTTCTTAAAAGGATTCTTTGGGGTTGTGTAAAATTTTGTTTTTATCTTAAATCTTCAACTTTTACAAAGATAACATTGTTTGCTGGTATCTAGTTCTACATCAAAGGAGACGAATTACATATGATTTTTTTTTGGAAATTTGACAGTCCGTGACCATCAAGGGTGAAATATTACTAAATTTTCAGAAATTTGACAGTTGATGACCATCAACGTTGAAATATTACTGACTTAGAAGTTGTAAGTCTGACTTGAACTTTGGAAGATACACTAACACTTCATAAAGATTAAACTCAACTGGGACTACAACTATATAAACTTTTATTTGTAAATTTTTTTTTTTTTTTCAGCTGTACCTTTTAACTGTGAAAAGTCAGAAAAGTGCGGCTCTATGTGATTTTGAATTTTTTTTTTCATGAATCTGTGTGATTAAATGTCATATTATGTTAATTTATTTGATCTAAACTCACTATAATTTGCAGTTTTACTAGTTGTAGCCTACATCCGCTGCATGTAAACATTTTTGAAGAATAAAAAAACATATGAAACAATTTTAAATATATATGTGTGTGTGTGTGTGTGTGTGTGTGTGTACAGGGATGATACTATAAGGCCGGCCTTACGCAAAGTTGTGTAAGGTCGGCTCCATATGGCCAATTTTAAATGACAGTTCGTAAAACTGACCGTTGGATTAGATGCCCCTCCTCTGTATGTCATGCCTGCAAAAAATCACAGTAATCTAACGGTTGGTTTTTGAAATTTGTCATTGTCAAAATATGCAACTTATTTGTTCTTCAAAATATCACCATTTTTTTAACGGCAGTTATTTCAAAAACCAACCGTCAGATCATTGTGATTTTTTGCAGGCATGACATACACAGGAGGGGCATCTAATCCAACAGTCAGTTTCATGAACTGTCATCTAAAATTGGCCATATGGAGCCGGCCTTATAGTATCATCCATGTATATATATATATTCCTAATTAAAGGGACATCATTAGTTGAAGGAGAAAGCAAATTAATAAAAGAAATCATGGTAGAGGAATGGAAGTTAGATATCACAGGAAGGTGCATGTTTTGTTTCCTCATGACACATGAATAAAAATTATACATCACCAGGAATTGGATATTTTCTATGCCTGCTTTATTTTTATTTTTTTCAAATTATTAGGGTTTTTTTTTTTTTTTTAAGAGAAAATGGGCTCCTTAGGTTTCAGGGATATGTTTGTCAAATGAAAAAAGGACTGCTTATGTTGTAGGGATACTTATTAGGAACAAAAGTTTCACACTCATCTTCAAGTTGCTATAGCAAAAGAAAAGAGGGCTGCTTATTTGTTGTTTTAAAATTTGTTTGAAATAGCGTTTTTTTATTTTTTTCTCCAAATAAAAAAGAAGGCTGGATTTGTAATTAAAAAAAAAAATGTTAGTGATATTTATGTTTTTGGAAAATAAGTTCTTCATCATACGTTACTCTTTATGGATATTTTTGTTCACCGAGGGTATTTTAGTCTTTCAAAAGTTTTTCCAAGTTCCATACCTTTAATAGTAGTATTAATACTGATTGAGAATACATTTAGCGCTTACTTTCTCATTAAAATGAACTGTTAATTCTCTCTCTCTCTCTCTCTCTCTCTCTATATATATATATATATATATATTGTTTTTTCTTTCCAGTTATGATTACTTTTTTCTATCCTATTTATTTTAAAAAAATTTGTGTATCCTATGATACTGGTTACAGGAAATAAGGAAAAAAGATACATGATAGAACACACATATTGACAACATTATTAGCGCCTTTTTTCTCCCCTTTTTTTCTACATTAAAACAAGAGTTAGAATGATGGATGCCTATGTTTGCTTTCCAAGGCTGTAAACAAGTTTGGAGGTGAACAAACTGAGTTTCTTGAGAACTCAAATTATTTGCAGCAAATCACAATTCCTGCAATTGACTTTGATTCCAGGAGCTGGAGTAACCTTTTTATATAAGATTACAATCGTCATGCAGAAAATGAACCTTGGATATAAAAATCAAATTGAAAAAATATGAGTGTTATTATTTCTTACAGATCCATTGGTTGGATTTCCACCGATCAAAGGTAGCCTAAAATTTCAATGGCAAGATTTATTTAGCATGACAGCATGTAGGTTACGTAAAGGATTCTCTTTTGGGTGTAGTTAATTAATCTATTCTGTTGTAGGAAAAGCTTTAAATATCAATCATGATTCATGGTAATTGCTAGTGAAAACTTGCACTAGAAAGAGAATGTATATCATTTACATCTGTGCACAACCAAATTTTGATAATTTGGTGTAAATAGTTAATTCATATATTGGAGAAGATGCTCCACAAAATACTAACGAAGATGACATTTATTAATTGTTTGGTTTTATAATTTGTATTGTCACTAATGTCTATTATTCTCTATAGGTTGGATTTCGTCTATCCAGGTAAGGTGGTCACAATTAAATCCATTGCCCCATACACAACTGAACTTTGACATGCAAAAGCAATGAAGCAGAGAAGCAATCAATTTGATTCTGTATCAGCTTCGAGGTCTTTCTTGAGTCTGTGGCCCTAAACAATTTAAGAAACTTAAAGAGTCTTGTCTAAAATTAGTCACAAAGTTGGTCAAAGATATTCATGTTCCTTATGGGCTGGGGCAAGTGTACATGTTCCTAGTACAACTATATTTTAATGGATGTATATCTTGAATGTTCTTGATTTTTTGCATCAGTAGTATGTAATATGGCAATCTCTCTCTCTCTCTCTCTCTCTCTCTCTCAATTATCTTAATGTCAATTCTGTGTGTTCTTGTCTGCGTACGTATAAAAATGTATAATCCATTAGCACACACGTGTGTATGGGTTTAGTAAAAACATGCATCATTGTAATTTGAACTTTGTGGTAGTGTATATGTGGACATATTATGTCATTCATGTGTATCTTTTGGTTAAATGTTGAATTTAATGTAAGTTTTTTAGCATCCATTTTTTTCACTGTACTTTGAAATTCTGTCTCTAGAGATAATGACATATTTCCTATAGTCATCTAGAATGAGAATATGTTATTTTCTTAACTTATTTTTAAATCATATTAGAGATATCAAAGATCCAGAGCATCCTTATTCTTTGGAAGAGCTGAAAGTAATAACAGAAGATGCAATTGAAGTGGATGACAAGCATAGCCATGTTAGGTACTGACAAATCTTTCTGCCTCTTTAACATTATGACTACACGGGATTTTCTATTTATATAGGATTTCATTTTTCGTTTAATAAATGAATGGTGATGCTTTGGTGTAGGGTCACGTTCACCCCAACCGTTGAACATTGTAGTATGGCAACAGTGATTGGCCTTTGCTTGCGTGTGAAACTTATGCGCAGCCTGCCTTCTCGTTACAAGGTAGACCTTTAGTCCTTGTGCTTAATTTGGTGAACAGCAATTTTCATATATTAAATTATTTAAATGAAGCCCACTATGGAATTTTAGGACTTTGACACAACTTTTTTCAGCTTAATCATAGCTATTGTTGTGCTATGTTGCTTTGAGATGAAAAAATTAGATAAATATTTTTTCAAATAGACATGTAAAATTTGGGTGTCATAAAGGACCCCTTCATTTTGGAGTTTTGAAATTGGAAAATTCCTTGTATGAATTAATGGAAATTAACTCCTTGGCCTTTCTGTAGTGAAGCCATGTTCCATTCTCATTGTTGTGTGAACAATGCAAAGCAAAATTTCTCCCCCCCCCCCCCCCCCCTCTCTCTCTCTCTATATATATATATATATGTATGGTTGTGTGTATATATATATATATAGAGTCCCGTTCTTGTGAGGACTTCTTAATATGAGGACTTGGCCTTTTGGCCAATGTAAAATGGGTATTTTGAAAAACTGACCGTTGGATTTAATATTCTTCCTATTGATAACAGGCATGCCAAAAATTACAAGATCAGACCAATGGTTTCTTAAATACAGACTGTGAAAAATTAAATACATATATAATGCTTAAGAGCCTCTATTTAAGAAACCAGTGGTCTGGTCACTGTAATATTTGGCATGCCTGTCATACTTAGGAAGAATATTAAATCTAACGGTCAGTTTTTCAAAATACCCATTTTACATTGGCCAAAAGGCCAAGTCCTCATAGGAACGGGACTATATATATATATATATATACAGAGCTGCTAATATAAGGTGCACCTGATGCAAGATGCATTAGGTGGCCTCTTCTAGAGCGACTTGTTGAGCATATTTTCGAAAACTGACCATTGGATTTGATGCTCATTTCATGTATATCATGCCTACAAAAAATCACAGTGATCCAACGGTTGGTTTCTTAAAAAACCGACTGTGAAAAAAGGGTGACATTTTAAAGAACAAAAAAGCCACAGTTTTTCAAAGTTATATTTTTCAGAAACCAACCGTTGGATCACTGTGATTTTTTGCAGGCATAATATACATGAAAGGAGCATCAAATCCAATGGTCAGTTTTCGAAAATATGCTTAACAAGTGGCTCTAGAAGAGGCCACCTGATGCATCTTGCATCAAGTGCACCTTATATTAGAAGCTCTGTATATATATATACACATATATATATATATATACACACACACCAAGGAGGTGTTTATGTACAGTCATCCTCTATTAACTGATAGGACACAAAATTTTATTACATAATCAAATTATTTGTCATTAAATATTTTTCTGACTTTAAATTACAGACAATTTTCTTACTTCTATATGAATTCTGCTGGGAAAGAAAACTTTGTATGCATCTTTCAAAGTATCTTCGACTAATAGACAAAACATGCATTTAATGTTGAGGCATTAATAAGCTCTTAACGCCCTTTTGAAGTAGAGAATGATGGGCTCATTGCGCTTGTTCATACTGCCTTGCAACTTCAGAAAGTGAATAACAACATTATAGGCCATACCTTTGACTGAACCCAATTACCCAAATATACTCTAAATCAGTTGGTGTTTTTTTGCTTCAAGTGCAAATATGTATGGAGAAGGAGAACAAGAAAAAGATGTTGGACAATGGGACTAGATATTTATAATTGAGCAATGATTGCCTTCTGCCTTGATGAGATAGCTCTTGTATCCCTGTTACTTAATTGCTTGATAGTGCCAAAGAACAAATGAGACTCCTTTCTGACTGATTATTTATGAATATAATATTTATTCTTTTTAACTATGAATGTCTGGATAATTTTCCATATATTAATGATTATGTTTTCATATATATTTTCATTCTAATACTTAGTAATATTATAAAGTTTAAAAAAGTAATTAACTGGTGCATTGTAAAATTATTAGTTATCCCCCATGGAACCAAGTTGGTTCCTCGCAAAAATTAATTACCATTAAAGATTATAAGTTTATGAATTATCAGTTATTAAAGGGGTCAACCTTTTGCCTCTTAGAATAAAAGAGTGCTACAATAAAGATCCAAAATTGATAGAGTTGTTCTTCTCCTTGTTTTTGAAGCATTCCTAGCTTTCTAGCAAGCGACAAGTATCGGAGTCCCCCAGGGGAGGTATAGAGAGTGGCATAAGGGAAAATGTTCTCTCAAGCTGCCACATAGTCTTGAGTGACTTTTGAAGTTAAATAACTTAACCTTCGAACTTATCCTTCTTCTTGTTGTTTTTCCTTGCATGGATTTCTAGCTTCCTAGGCAGCAACAGGTACAAGAGTCAAGTAGGGAAAATATAGAGATTGACACAAAGGAATGATATGTCAAACTACTGCATAGAAGTCTGAGTGATTATTTAGGTCTTGAGATTGAAGCCAAAGTAACTAAATGTGAACCCTTATAAATAATATAAAATTATAGTTTAATTGCTGTTAGATGTGCTCTAATAGCTGCAGGTTTCACTAGGGTGGATGAATATTTCCGTAGAAAAGCCATAAGTTACCTCTTGATTGGGTAACTTGTTAATGTTCTCAAAAAATAAAAATAAAAAAGTTACGGATGAATCAAATGCATGTGGAAACATAGTCAGATAAATGGAAAGGCTGTGTTGTGTTACAATATATGGTGTTCAACTTGGATATGAGATGTTGTTTACAATAACACATAGACATGGCTTCATAGGTGTTCATGTATGTGTCTTACAAAACTTATATGGTTATGTTTGTATATATGTATTGTTATCTACGATAGAACCATAGATAGTTTTCCTTCAATAGTCAAGCTAAAAACACTGGGAATAATTTAAACACAGTTGCCCCTGGGAATTAATTCATTCGATTTGTTTTTTTTGTTTTTGTCTTTTTTTTTTTTTCATTTTTGTATCAAGGAAAGATATAGTTTCACCACTCAAAGGGACAGGTTGCACAATCAAACCCTACATCCCACCTTGTCCCTTTATGAGGGAATATCTTTACCACATTCACTAACACTGGCAGACATTAATTTTCATTTAATGAAGAAAGTTATGACTTTATAGAGGATATTAAATTAAAAAGTATGATACAGATCTGCTTATTTAAAGTGCTGATTAATGTGGTTAACGAAGTGTCTAAACTGGTGTTGAAACGCATCTCAGTAATTATGCCAGTCTTTAATTATTGATAGGGAAGAGTTCCCTACTTAACATATTTCATATTGAGTTAACTGAGGCAATTAACTATTTGGGGCTGCATAACTGTCACTTAGCGAATGCATTTTTTTGGAGTATAGTACTATAGTAGGGTAGTTATTTTGTTCTAATTTAAATTTTCACTATTGAGCTGGCTTCACACTTACTTCGCTCTGCATGCATCATTTGAAAGTTCTACTGTTAATCTCAGTCTTCATCATTACCATCATTTTCTTCACTCCGATTTTTTATTTGTTAGGTGGATATTAGGGTAGCGCCTGGAACTCATGCAACAGAAGCTGCAGGTACTCTCTCTCTGTGTGTGTGTGTGTGTGTGTGTGTACAATCTCTTGTATTAATTACTTGAAAAATGGATTTAGTGAAGTCCCACAGCTCTTGTATGCATGTTGCTATTACTATTGAAGTAATGCATAATATCAGATGGATGGCAGTATGTGGCCAGCTTACATTCTATAAAGCCTACTGGAGGTTGTGCCACTGGCGAGGGTATCATTTATCCTAGCTTGAATACCTTTCAAATTCTTGCCTACGAAAAAACAGAGGAACTTAGGGCCTGTTAACTTCATGAAAATTGTGACAATTTTCATTTCTATGAAAATTTTTTAAAAATAGTTTTCATTTTCAATTTTCAAAATTTAGAAAATGCGTTTACTTTGCAAAAATAAAAACTGTTTTTAAAAACTAAAAATAGTGAAAATGCGTTTACTAAATTATTATTGTTTAATACATCCAAAATTTAACTCCTTTTATTTTATTTTATTTATTTATTTATTTATTTTTTGTGTGTGTGTGTTATATAGATAAAATTTAACTAGCATAAGTAAATTTATAATAGCATCCATATCATTCTCTTAGATAGGAGAAATCTAAAATTCAATCTACATGTTTCCAGAATCCAATTCCATTAAATCAAAATCCAAATCATGCAAAGATAAATTGGAATGAAGCTGATTGATTGAAACTAGATTAATAATGGAATGATAGGCCAGGTATTTTGTTCAAAGACAAAAATCACCAGTTCACCACCAATTACATTATCATTTTCTCTCTCTCTCTCTCTCTCTCTCTCTCTCTCTACATATCTTATCATTCTAAATTTTTTGTCAAAAGAAGACTTAAAAACATAATTTCTGACCATAACCTTCCTTATTATATCCAAAATCCCGTGTTTTCCATTTTTTAAAAAATTCAAAAACATCTTTTTTTCATTTTCAGTTTTTCTAAAAATTTAAATTCATTTTCTTGAAAACAGTTTTCATTTTTTACAAGTCAACGCGTTTTTTAGATCGTTTTCTGTTTTTATTGAAAATGAAAATGAAAACTCTGAAAATTTTCATGAAGTAAACAGGCCCTTATAAATTAGGCTTTTCCTACAATTTGGAAATTCTAGAATATGTTTGGAAATATGTTTTATGGGAGTCATCTGGGAGTATTTCTTGAATCCTCTTTTGGGAAGTAGCAATGCAGCGTGGTGTCACTAATACACGTGACATTGGTTGGTTATTAACATACAAATATTTATCAAGGAAGGATAGCACTAAATTCATTACATGAGATCATGCTAATTCTTTTTGCAGTTAATAAACAGCTGAATGATAAAGAACGGGTGGCAGCAGCTTTGGAAAACCCTAACCTTTTGGATATGGTTGATGAATGCCTAGCTCCATCATATGGTAACGAGTAGAATTTCCATACAAAAATGCAGTTGGATAATCAATCTGTAAGACTTTTTGGTTCCAGTCTCAGGTGTACA
>JAESVK010000690.1:1175123-1188753 GCA_017140935.1 Hamamelis virginiana | reverse complement strand
CCCCCCCCCCCCCCCCCCCCTCCTTTTTCTTTTGTTTTTGGTCACTTTCGTTTGTATAATGGTTTGTTAAATTTAGCAGGGATAATGTGTGGCTATCCCATTATTTTTTTTTATTGGTACGACATTTTCTAAATTTAGTTAAATTAAATTATTATCAAATTTTTCAGTCCGTTGGATTTGAATGTTAAAACAGCGTTATAGTTCACTTACAAAAACTTTAAACCAAATTTTTGGAAAATTAGTCAATGACTATTTTGTAGAATATTGCAAATAATTGGGATTCAAGCTTGGTTGAGTAGTTGTGTCCACGATTGAAATATTGCATTGTTGGGAAACACTGGCACTGTACAGTGGAGTCCTCTTCTCTTAATATCCCATTGACATTCGCAAGCATAGTAAATTGGTATGCCTCTCTCTCTCTCCAAGAAAGTCCTGCTGATTCTTCCTGAGGATTAATGGCTTTAAGGCTTACTCCCCACTGAGAAGTGAGTAACTCATTCCAATTTACAAACAGAGGGAAGAGAAAAGCTTGGTTTGTGCGAAAATGATTTGTTTACAATTAGTTACCATGTTGGATCTGCAGCCAAGTCCTTGGCTCTAATATTTGTCCAAATCCCAGTTTTATTTTTTATTTTTTGTGTTAATGCTCAGTCAGATTGACCTAATTTTGTTGAGGTAACATGAATACAAAACCCTGTCTTGTGTATCTTTTTGTATCTGCCACTATTTTTCAACATTCGGAAGCAAGTCCATTGCTACTTCCATAACAATTCTCAAAACATTCGCATTTGTGAACCTCATCTAGCCTTCTCATCCCTTCCAACATTCTATTCAACTTCAGTACTGATACAAGCACAAGAAAATGAAGCACAACGATGCGCACAGGTGCCCCACAAGGTGGTGGAAGCTTGAGATCTCATGCTTGGATTAGAGCTAGCAATAGAATTCTCTCTTCATGTACCAAGGTTGCATCCGATGCTTGAGGAGTTATCTATCAAATTCTATGAACTTCATATTGAACCTCTTTTGGGCGATATTTGTAACTTTCAACTATTATCATTGTAATAATATTGGTGGTAATAAATGACAATAAGGAAAAGAAGCAATGGACCAGCCAACAGCTAAAAACTTTCCAATAATAGTAAGAGACATACCAATTCATTCCCTTATTACAAGCTCAAATCCAATACAACAATATTACATTTCAGAGATTACATTGTAAACACCCAGCACTTGGAGTGGTGCAGTTCTAAATTTTTGGGAAGACAGTAGTTGATCAACTCCCATCAGACCAACAGTAACAGGCAACCTTGGCTGATAGCACATAAAAACGAGCCTCCAGAAAGTCATGCATAGAGAAATCAAATGGAGAATTTCACGCCTTCATCATCAGCAGAAGTCCCCTTGAAGATTGCAAGCTTTCCCTTGTTTTCTAGTAGTCTCAAAGCTCGCATCAGAACTGTACGGTCCATCCCATGAAGATCTGAGGATATATAGAGAGAGAGAGATTACCATCAACATGTATGCAGAATTTAGGGTGCAGAACAAATAATGCTTTAATTTTTCTCAGAAAATTTAACAACAAAATATTTAAGGAGGCATGAAAGTTGGCAAGGCCACTTGAAGGACAACTGGCCTGATATATGCATGTGCCTGTGTGGAGAGAGAGAGGGAGAGAGATTCCAGCAAACAAAATTAATAAAATATTAGGGTTTATAATTCCATCTATTTGAGTACAGCATTGCTACAAGCAAATGACTTCAAGCAAGACTCTGTTTAACTCCAACAAGGACATACTGAATCACTAAATATTATTCTTACCGTATCACAAACATGAGATATACTTTCAATTGAGTAATGATATGCACTTCTACAAAGTACAGCTTCAAGTATCACTACAAATAAGGAATGAAAATTCACCAGTAGATAGTTTTGGAAATTCATAGCATTTCCTTCTTTGTAGTGAGGCATAACATTTTCCCTTTCGATATCCTAACAAACCAGGTGCCAAAACCTGTAAATTTTCTTTTAGCAGTATTCTAATCCTGGGATTTCACCAATTTAGTGGCACTCTTTATACATAAATCCTAGGATTTTAAAAATCTTGCGGGATTTGAAATTTGAAGATTCGCAGGATTTCAATCCCTCCAGAAAGAACGTAATCTGCCAAATCCTGAACTATTAAATAAGGTTTGATACATTCTTTACAACATATAATCTAATCCAATTAGAGATGACAAGGGGTGGGTTCAAGTTAAGTTGACTCTGAGATAGTCTAGAACTGCACAACCCGGACCTAAATGGCCAACTTATTCATTCTGAAATATTTAAAACAATATTAAACATGACGAAAGATTTTCAAAAACACTAAAAAATATTATAAAATATAGAAAGGAAAAAAAAGGATTGGATTGAATTTGGGTTAACTTGAACCAAACTAGCCACCATAAAAATGCTTTAAAAATAATATTTTAGAAATATAAGAAACTGAAATTATTGATTGTGTAAGAAGAAAATTTTTAAACCTGGACCCAGAAACCCACCAAAAACAATAGGGTTTGTGCTGGGTGTTCACCGAAATTGGTCTGTTCAAGTGGTTGATGATGAATGTGTCAAGTTTTAGTACAGGCTCTTGGACTTGCTAACCATTTTAAAATTCAATATGTTTGAACTTATCGTATATTATGTAAATATTTCAGAATATTGTATTTTAAATATAAGCAAATTGGTGAATTGGTTGGTTATCATGTTAAGCCCTACTTATAAGGGTTAGATTTGGGTTGGGTAAGTTCAGACCCCAGCCCAGATTGCTCAAACCCAACCCATTTCCAGCAGTAAACCTCTAATTTCAATGGTTTATATCTCATCATATAATAAGGGCAAACCTAATTCATAAAAAATTAACATTGATATCCTAACTTCAAAAGGGCAAGAAAGTTGATAATGCCGGATTTGAAATCATGTCACTTGTCAAATCTCATGATTCCAAATTCCCTGCGGTAAGACTTCAATCTAAATGGGAACGTGCATACATAAGTGATGCCTAATACCACACTGTGTGAACCTAATACTGCCCTATGTGTGACGCCGTATTCTGGCAACTGTCCTCATACCAAAAATAATCTCAAAATGCATAGGGCCGTAGAGTTGGGCATTTCAGAGTTTGATCACTTCAACTATAGTGATCCTTCAGAGTGATCTGGTAAATTACAGTTACAGTGACTTGAGGACAAATCAGCTACACAGTGCGCCTTCAGGCTTTGATTTCTGATATGGCAGGGACAAATGAAAGCCAGTTCAAAATCGATTGTGATCAGTTGGGTTCATACAATCTGATTTAAGAGTCTCATGGAGAAATTTCCAACCCTCAGAAGTAACATTTCACCCAATATAATTATCCTTTATATTTGCCATGTGAACCTTTTGGGTTGGTCCATTGACTATTGGCTTCCATTCTGCTTAGAATCCGTATGAGTGTGCTAACTTACATTAAATTTTTTCCAGTATCAGTAACTAGAAGTTAAAATTATGTTACGATCCCTAGAGATGGACAACATTTACAGAAAATATTGATAGAGTATTTCAGGACCCGACACCACAAGAAAATGAACTATAATATTATGTCAGAAAGGCATGTTATGGTAAACTAATTTGTCCATTTCGAGTTTCCATTTATAGAGATAGGAAAGTTGATAAAAAAAAAATTGAAAAAAGAGAAATCTTAAGACTTGACTCAAAAACAGCTGTATTGTTAACTCTCCTATTTTCTAAACTATTCTCAGCAAGTGTTATGCAGCAGTCCAGATAGGATTTACAAGGCAAAACCTAGATCGAGGCATTTGAAATCCCTGTCAAGTGAGGCATAAGTTGAGAGCTCTCTGCTATTGCAGAGTTTGTGTCCAAAAATAATTACAAGCACTCATGAGCATGAGCATGAAAAAAATAATAATAATAACAGAACGTGGAAAATGATATTAGCTAGTTATTTAAGAAGCCCAAAATGAAAGAAACACACATATAGTCCAGAACCATGAGTTTGCACAGTAAATTAACCAATGACATGAGAACCAGCTATTTACATTGAATAAAAATAGCACTGATAGCAAGTGGAGCAATAAAAAGAAGTACTATAACAACAATGCAAGCTCAGAAGCTTCAATCCCTATGATTCTAGGAAGCATGAGGAATTTTGTCTTGTGCAACTGAAAAGTGGAAGAAATCTAGGTAGTAAATGGTCCCAAAATTCTCCCACTGGTATATTGTATTTGAAACAGAAGATTGGAACTTCATGAAACCAAATTCTTAGAGTTGAAATGACAAGAAGAAGAAGAAGAAGAAAACTGAAGTTATCTCATGTTACACAAGAAAAGTGAGACAATCATGCACCACAGTGGTAGTATTCGTGGAATCATTTTCAGGATCTAAATTTCCTACGCACCAAATGCAATCACAGTTTACCTGTTCCTTGAGATTCGGTGCCCGAACGTATTTCCTCAACCGTCATAACACTGTCCTCCAACCCATTATCTTTCACCTAATCAATATCCAAAAAAATATAATACAGTCAGCCCAATCTTGAATCCGGCATAAGATGCCAATATGCAGTTTTGGGTCGAGATCACAATCAAAACTTACAAAGTGTAATATGCAATCAACCCAATCTTGAATCCTGTGCCAGAGGATAAGACATTTTCTGTGTCCTTTGTCCATCCATTCTGCGCGTCCTGCAAAATTAATATGGCATCTAAAAACCTATTTTTGTTTTATAAATGTAAGAACATGAGCTTTCTTCAAAAAGCAACCAGACAACCAACCCCCCACCACACCCAAAAAAAAAAAACACTACACACACAGCATAAAAGAACTAAGTCAGCAAGACCAAAACAAACCTTCTGAAACCAAGGCTGATAGGAATGCCTCCCTAGCTTCATGACTGAGAGATCCTGCACTATCAAAATCATCTGTAATACATCTATGGCAAGAAAATAAGGGGAAAAAGCAAGCAAAAGTGTACCGCAATGGGAAACTGAACCCATGAAATTCCTGACTTAAAGATGCCCGTTTATTGAAAAGAAATGGTGAGGCAACAATGCAATAGCCATTACCAGTTTACAACCTTTATTTGTGCTCCGTGAGCCAATTCCTCATAACTCAAATTGTTTTTGTGCATTAGCTTAGGCATAAATTTATTTGCTACTATAATAGATGTTTACCAACTCACCATGCCATAACAATTTCAAATTGCAAAGCATGACCTCACCATCACACGCTAGAAAAGCCCCCAACCATTCAGACCTTTCTATCCACCACTATACCAAACTATGACAACTGAAGCCCTGATCTTCAATAGCAACATAAAATAGGAGGGAAAATTGGACAGATACTCCAAATTAAAGTCTATTTATCCCCTTGAGATAAGAATATCCTCTTCCAACCATGCCTTTTTTCTACCCTTTCAATCACCACAATCCGAAAATTCACTCAACCTGAAGAAGGAACCCTAACAAAAACCCTAGTTAGGAAGAGAAAAAGTTACCGACCTTATAGTCTAAGTTTGCAACTAACTTTAGAGTATTACTCACGTCTCCTGCCAAGCCCATCTCACTCTTATCCAAATTGATTAAAGCCCTAAATCTGCTTCAAAGCAAAGAAACACATTAAATTACAAATCTCCACCCTCCCCTGTCAAAAATCGTACCATTTGCATAAAGAAGATAGAACATGACACTCCAGCTCCTCCCTCGCCTACCTACCACAAATCCATAAAGACAATCACTGCTTTCTAGAAAACTAAAGTATACAGAAATAGAGAAGGGGGGTAGAACTTAAGAAGCTTAATGACATCCACTAACCATAACTGAAACCGAAACCAAAACCAAAACAAAGAATAAAGAACTCAAACAAAATTGATCACCTCCATCTATTCCCAAAGCCAATAATTCTTACTAGATATAAAATAATGTACCAATTAACAAGTTTTCATGCTTTCTCCACATCTGAATAACAAATCATCCTAAGAAAACTACTTCTCAACGTCGAATCCAAGCAATCATTCACTATAACATTGAAAATCTACTTTCCTCCCACTAATGCATTTTGAAAACAAAACGTCATCACCCTCCAAAAAAGGTGATCTCCATATTCACACCTTTGTAATAACCTATAAGAACTTACAATAAGACTAGTGGGGCAAAAATCCTTAATATCCAATCCACCTCCCTTTTTAGAGATCAAAAGGACTAAACTGGCAATTAAACTTCTCACAAAATTTCACCTCACAGAACTCCTTAATCGCCTTCATAAAACCATCCTTAATAACACATATTGGCTCACATCATCCCATACAAACCAAGAGCTTCATCACTATTTAATTCTTCACCAGCCACCACCACTTAAAAAGCCATCTAAGTCTAGAACTCCAAACCATCAAACCAAGGCTTACCCTCCACCTTTTAAAAAGAATCATCCATAAAACCCCTACATTACCCCTCATAACAGCTTCCTCCTTAACTCTTCCATAAAAATTCCATTAATTTGCACATAACCAATGTTATGCAAATTAATCAACAACTACAGAACTGTCTTGTCATTGCCCTTTTACAAAAGGCCTTTGAATTTTTCCTCTAATCTCTCCCAACTCAGTTTATGTAAGCATTTAGGACTCATTTGACCAAGTGCAAAAAGGAGTAAAGTAAATAAATTAAATAAATAAGAAGCAGTGTATCTAAATATGTCCATTTATTAGTTGATTAGAATCCTCCAACTGAATTCTGAGT
Source organism: Hamamelis virginiana (assembly GCA_017140935.1). NCBI lineage: Eukaryota > Viridiplantae > Streptophyta > Magnoliopsida > Saxifragales > Hamamelidaceae > Hamamelis > Hamamelis virginiana. Next base: position 1,181,977 of record JAESVK010000690.1, on the reverse strand, counting down.
GCGAACCTTAGAAGCACAAAGTGAGAGCAGGGCCAGACAAGGATTTGGGAGCAGGAGTGCAAAAACACTTGCGTTTAAGGGCTTCTAAGGTTTGGAGCATGTAGAGACTTCCAAATAAACACACATACACACATTGCAGTACACTAAAAATTCTAATTTTGTAAAGAATGTATATGAATAAGTTTTATGAGGAACATATCTAAAATCTAAACTAATAATAGAAAGTAGAAACCAATAGCATTTATGTATGAGAAAAAAATTAGACGGTAGCACTTATTCCAGATTCGAATAATTGAACAAGAAAGATGTAATTACTTAATTTCACTAGAAATTTCTAATTATTAATGTCTTTTTCTTTTCATTCTATACAAAACTATTCAATTTGTGAAAAAATTTAAGATTCTTGAAAGCTATAATTTTTCTTTGTCGAATTTTAGTTTTTTTCTTTTTGTAAGTAAATTCTACTAAGAAAAATAACAGAGTAAAAGCTCAATACACTAGAAGTATACAAAGTTTAGCACAACAAACAAAGATCTAAAAACTTATAAGAGGAGCACCTGTTTATGGAAGGGGACCAACTAAAGGGAATAGTTGTGGTTCCACATCGACTCAAGGGAACCAACAATTATGAACAAAACAAAGCTCCAAATGGGGAAGAACAATAATATCCCACTTTTACCCTTTATAATGCTTATGAAGACAAAGTACTATGGCCTTCAAAGCATTTTTGGCATTAACATAAGCATGTCAAACAGTTTTACAGAGTTATCAGGCTACATGATGTTAGGAGCCTGTTGATCCGTGGATTCAGGAAGCTAATGAAATGGCAGGACTTACTTTCAATTGCAGGATTTGAAAACAGAGGGAATTCTTCTTCCAGTCCAATCACAAATACCTTTTGAGTTCTACAGTAATCAAGAATAAGTTCCTTCCAGAGTTGTACCTGCTTCTCTCGGGTGTCCCTTACAGGCTGCAAACTGAAGAACAGACGATGGGAACTTGTCCAAAAATGAATCACAAGTTTCTAGATAAAAAATATAAATCATGAGGCCAAAACAAAAAATAAATAAAAAACAACGACAACTGCAAGAGTCATAGTGCAAAAGGAAAGTCAATAGCAAAAGGTTCGATGATAAATTGATAGTAAAAAACAAAAGTATCATGCAACCATAATCTATATACCATTTCAATGCAATATAAAATAGCTTTGGTTGTTGGGCCTTCTTCCTTCTTTGCATAGACATTGCATGGTTGTTTCAAAAACTGTTGGGGAATATTGTCCAGCAGGTAGGTACCAAGTCCTTTTTCAAGGGTAAAATTTGTGGAAATTTGATCCATACACCTTATGTTAGGGTTTGCAGAAAATATATAAAACTTCTACAGATAAATAGGTATTGTCATTTATAATATGGAATAGAATATTGGGGTAAAGTTTTATTAAAAGATCTTCCACATTGTCTGTTAATAATATGATCAAATAGAAGAAACCTTAATTATAAATGGAGATCTTTGCCAGAAGTTTGTGTAATAGGGTATAGCATCTATTTGGCTAACAGCCTCATCATGAAAGATATGAACATTTTCTTAGTTTTCAAATGATGTGCAAATTAAGAGCACCTTATTGTAAGTGATTTGAGGGTGGAGAATTTATGGGAAGTATAGAAGTGGCACCAATTGAGAACAAGATGAGGGAAGATCACCTAAGATGGTTTGGTCATATGAAATGCCAACATAAAGGAGTGATTTGATAGTTGAAAGCCAAAAGGAACGTGGTTAGAGAATGGAAGAATGGATATTATTGCCAAGGATTTAACAAAGGATAAGAAGAATGGGGGAAAAAACGATTCATCCAGTTGGGGTTTCTCGTATTTAAGCATATTCTAGGTCAGGCACTGCAATGGACAAGTAGCATTCATGAAGACATCTTATGCCAATTTGATAACTCTTCACCAAGTTGTCATAGGTTTAAAATTTTAAAGAGTATTTAAAAAACAAAACCTTGACTTTGACACAGCATATATCCTAAGAACAATATATGAAAAACTATCCAGAAAATAAAATACTACAACAATCTAGTCAGACTACAAGATCCAAGGAAAACCATTAAACAGTGGGTTTAGGTTATGCATTAGATCACTCAGGGATTGAAGTACTACAACAGTGTTGGCAAGGGAATGTAATCAAAGCTCTCCAACCATTAAACAATGTGAAGAAATGAAACATTGAGAAGGTACTATTGGGTTTTAGAAAAGGCAAAATTGTCCATCTTATAAAAAATGAATCAAGATTTGAGGCGCTTCCCACAACCAATTGGCCAACATTTTCAAAGTGAGCTTCCCTACTGATTCGCATTTCAGAAAAGCGCTTCAAAAGTGCCTTACCAAACACCTTAGAGCACATCAAGCCCCAAAATGGGTTTCAGAACCTTGAAGAAGCAATGTTAAGAGGACCTTATTGGCTTATCACAAACACTCCCACCATGCCAATCAATGAATCAAACTAGTGCAGTATACTAATGGAGCCCAGCTCATCAAAACAGAAGATACAGGTGTGTCGTCAGCCAGCTAAAAAAAAAAAACAAAACAAAAAAAGAAAGTTAAGCGGATTGTTAAATGAGCATCCACTTCAACACCTCTTGCAGTGTTGAATTGAGGCTTGTTGTCAGCCTTCTACTTAAAAGTTCAATGACCTTCTTCTTAAAAGTTTACAAATGGCACCTGATGTTTTCTGACTAATATATAAATCTAGCTAGTGCTAATGCTGTCTCCATACACCATTTCCTTTGGGCTTCTATCTAATTTTCTGTATGTAATTTGAAACTTTGACACTGTCTAAAGGGATGATGACTCTAAAAGTGGTGACTAGTGATTGATTGTTTAAATGAAACAAGCCAAGCCAAGCCAAGCCAACACTGAGCTAAGAGGCTTTCAGAAAGGTTATACACATTCCATTTTGAGATATAACATACATGCCGAAAAAGGTAAGTTCTCAGTTAAGACGAGAACATTCACCCCCATGCACCACAGTATACACTTGGAAGAAATGACTTAGACACCTCTAAATAACAGTGTATTATTCTATTGATAAACAGATCTATATATCAATAAGTGAAAGACAGTTGAAATTCATTCCATTTAAAATTATTTAATAATCATTAAAGAAAAGTACAATTGATATCAAATTTAAAATAAGCTACTAAATCGATATTCAAAGTATCTATCTACAAAACAAAGTAAAAACTGATGAAAGCATAAAGACTGCGGGGACTTACGTGAAGTATGGTGGGTAATTGAAAAAGTGCGGGAGCTTAAAATCACCCAATTTCTGCATCTCTTGAGTACTTCCCTAGAAGAAGCAACCTATAATTGCATTTCTGTAATTGGGGAAAAAAAGGACATGAATTAAAAATAATAACAACAACAACAGACCTTAAAAATTAAAATCCTGAAACCAACATTACAATAATGGATAGAATTCGAGTTTTCATCAAATTCCAATACTCTTCATTATGATATAATCGCATACCAAAACAATGTATAATAATATATTTTTATCACATATAATTCAAATCACATATGTCTACCATCCTTTTTTTTTTTTCATTTTTCTTTTTCAAACTTTTGGATTTTTAACCTAAATTTTTCTGCCTAAATTATACCTCAATCAGATTGTATCTTTGCCCGGATTACAATTTGGCAAAATTTGACAGTTAAAAACTTAACCCCTTTAAAATTATTGAGGGCCCATTTGCATTAGCTTTTCTAAGAATCTCTTTTGGAGCTTAAAATTTCAATTGATCTAAGAGGAGGGATGATAATCACTTTTAAACAACTTGAGAAATGATAGGATGCATGGCAAAAATTAAATACTAATAGTGATTGTGTTAAAAGTTAGGAGGCCCCAACTTTTATCACAATCACTTTTATGAAAATTTTGATATGTGAAGACATGGTTTAAACATAATTTCAAAGAAACATGTAAAGAAATAGTTCTCCAAAAGTGATTTTAGCAAAAGCTAACGCAAACGGGCCCTGAGTATGTTCATTTGCTAAGAGTTAAAACTCTCGAGAATCTCAAACTCTCAAGAATTCATATTCCCAAAAGTTTAACTTCTTGAGAATTAAAATTTTTTTGTTCAGATGGTCATATGAGGAATTTGTTTAAAAACTCCAGACATTTTAATTAGTGCATGAACTAAAACTTTTCATAATAAATAATTCAAACCGAAGACATGATTTTCATTAGTAACCATTCATCTAATTGTTCCGAGAAAAGAAAAAACCATTCATATAATTGTCATTATGACAAATAACAAAATCTTATTCATTTTCTCCTCTCTTCATTTTTTTATTTATTAATTTAAGTGTCTAGACTAGCAACTCCTTAATACCGACTTGAGTCAATTTGATGCTACCAACAAAGAACGAGGCATTAGCCCTCGTAACAGTGCACCCACCTGTTACATACAAAACGGAGCCTCCAAATGTTTTGGGTGCCTGTTATTGAATACATGCCAAACAAGCATTTTCTCAAACATGTGGTCCTCATAGATTATGGTTTCATACAGCATATTATCAGGCAAAAAAGAACAAACCCACACAAAGCAAGAAGATAATGCGCCAAGAAGATTCCCATACAAAGTCCTACGGTCTAATACTACATATTATCAGGCAAAACAGAACAAACCCCAAATAAGCTTGAGAGAGAGAGGAGCTTGCTAGTTTCCAGTCGAGTTGTTGAGGTTTCTGTAGAAATGGTTCGTAGAAAGTGGGCAACTTGAAAAGCTAAGAAGTTTGAAACAATTGGGGGTTCGCTCTTCATGATTTTCCGCATGAATAGTAAGAGCGGGATTTCATCATTCCCGTGAATGTTGATGGGATTCAATCTCCCGCATCCCACGTGATTTGGATTCCTATGGGAAATCAGAAATCCTGATAATGAAGTGAAAAGAACAGTCCAGATTTAATTAAATCCCGGGAATGTCGAATCCCCATGTTCAATTCCTACCAAACGAACACGCCCTTAAAAGAATTGTTCAGGCTTCCATGTTGTTGGTTAAAGATTTTAAGCACTATCCGCTTCAGTGAATTGGGTTAGGGTTAAAACAACATGATCCTAAAGTTTGAGTAAGCTCCATGTGTCTCAAATTCCAAGCATGAATCCATGAAGGTATTGAGTTTAATAAAATAATCATGAAAAAAATTGGGATCCAATAATTTAAACAAACAAAGGGAAAAGAAAAACAGAAATCAGCTTGTTGTTTGAGCCTATGAGAATCCACTTACAGTGAACCAGTGAAGAACTGAAGATGGTCTCTCAAGATTGCGAAAAAAAATAGAGCTTGAATCAGCGGCAACACAGCAACTTTGTGAAGTCAACTTAGGAAAGAATCGCTTCCTTTACAAAGTAGTAACAGAGGTTTTAGTTGGCAGAGAGAGAGGAGAGAGGAGAGAGTAGAGAGAAGGGAGAAGAATATGGAGCAGAAGTAGCTTCCTGTTTGTTTGTTTGGTTGGGAGAGAGAAAATTAAAGCAATTTCCTTTCCTTCCCCTTGCGTGGAAGTTGGAAAGATAACTGGAAAGTAGTTTTCAACGAATGGAAGTCAATTTTGGATAGGTGATTCTTAAAATGATTTTTTTAAAAAAGTCATTTAGAAATAAAATAATATTTAGTAAATTCAGATTTTAAAAGCCCTTTTACATCATAAAATGTAGGGGTGTGCGTGGGTCGGGTGAGGGCAGGTGGAGGATAAAACCACAAATCAGGCGGGTGACTAATTTTTTCAACCGGCGGATTGAGCAAATTGAGCGGGTGAAGCATTACTATTTTTTTTTATAAATACCTCAAGTTCTTAAAACCTTTTTAACAAGTAAAAATACCTCAAATTCGTATCTAACAATGCAATATTGTGTTATTTATTAATTAAACTATAATCCAAACAATTCTGTCGATAGTAATAAACTAAAGTGCCAAAATAAATTACCCTACAATAATAGAAGCTACTAACTAGATACATAATAATAAAGGTTCATTGTTATTAAAAAAATCTTTCAAACTAATATATGATTTCACATTCAAAATTGAAATAATGTCAAATCAAATAAGTGCATATTCAAACTATCACAATAAATATCTCTTAAGAAATAAAAAACACTAACTTGCAAGCATATCCAATTAAGGGAAAATATAAGGTAGTAATGAAATTTATTTTATATAAATATATTATTTATTTATATATAATTATTTGGCGGGTGGGGGCGGGTTTAAAGTGGGTTGTCACTTCTATACCCGCCAACCGAATCAACTCGCCAAAAATTCATCAAATCCACCCAAGCCAACCCATTTAACCATTCTAACTGCAGGTTGCGAATGGAGTCGGGTCTGCCAGGTCCGTCGGGTTGGACGGGTTTTTGCACACCCCTAATAAAATGTAAAAGTTATTCTTCCTATAAAAGTGGATTTTCAAAAGCAAACATTTTTTACTTCTCCCAAATGGACTTTCAAGTAACTGACTTTTGATAAAAGTCCATTTTAGAGAATTTACCAAACACACATTTCTTTTCCCAAAATGACTTTTAAGGCTAGGAAGTCCATTTGGACTCTCCCAAAAGTTACACCAAACGGTCATTTAGATTGCATTTGGCGTAGTGTTTGGGTGATTCCAAAACGATTTTCAGTTTTGAAAGTCATTTGGGAAAAAAAAAAATATTCATTTTGTTAATTCTTTAAAATGGACTTTTATGAAAAGTCATTTAAAGTTCATTTGTGAGAAATTAAAAAAAAAAAAAAAATTGCTTTTGAAAACCCAAATTTGTAAGAAGAATAACTTTCATACTCTTTTCTATTATTATTATTA
>JAESVK010000690.1:1153560-1174723 GCA_017140935.1 Hamamelis virginiana | reverse complement strand
GAATAACTTTCATACTCTTTTCTATTATTATTATTATTATTATTAAAAGGGACTTTAAAAATATGCATTTGTCAAACACTATTTTTTAAAAATTAGTTGTTGAAATGTTTATCTTAGGAATCACTTCTTTAAATATGACTTCCATTTGTCTTAGTTTTTGGCACAATCCAAATGGACTTTCTAGCCTTAAAAGTTATTTTGGAATATATAAAAAATGTGTGTTTGGTAAGTTCTTCAAAATGAAATTTTATGAAAAGTAAGCTACTTGAATTACTTGAAAGACTATTTGGGAGAAGTAAAAAATGTTTGCTTTTGAAAACCCCGTTATGTAAACGTGAAGTTTATTGATAATTGTAGGGTACATTTTTGAAAAATTGACCGTTAGACTAGATACTTATGAATGTCATGCATGCCAAAAATCATAGTGCATCCAATGTCAGAATTTCAAAATATAGCTATAAAAAACTGTGACTGTTGAAAACTATTACAATTTTTTTTCAATGACATTTATAAGAAACCAACCGTTGAATTAATGTAATTTTTGGTGAACATGACATCCATAAGTACAATATCTAATTCAATCGTCGGCTTTTCAAAATAAGTATCTCACAATTATCTATGCGCTTCATGATTACATAAGCTTATATAGGTATATGCTAATTGAATCATTTCTTAGGGTAGTATATTATTATTGTAGTGCTATATATTTATATGCACAAACCCAAATTCAATTTTATGGCTGAATCCTATCATCCTTGAAATGATTTTAATTTTTATTGTCATTTCATTTCGAATATATAAAATTTTCTTACATTTCTAAATTGTTGTTTTATTATGATTGTACTTTGTAATTTCAATCTAAACATTGCAATCATGAATATCAAATTTTGCAGGATTGTTGGAGAATCCTAAAAGTTCCTATCATCCTTACAATGATTTTTGTTTGCCTCTTCTTTTTCATTTTTTTCTTGTATACCATTTAATCAATCTAGCCATTTGGCTGTTTCCCATAAATTTCAAGTAATGAAGTGCATGTCTCCACCTTAAAAATCATGGAAGGAACTAAAATAGTTATGCAAATTAATCCACAAATTAACATAAAAGCTTGAAATTAAGAATAATGAGAACGTAACAAGCAATTATGTGATGTTGGCATATCTAACTATGTGTTCACTTTAGAATTCAACATAGTATTAGAATTTGATATTCATTTATCTATACTATATCAGAAAAGAGAGGATCTGCTTTTTACTGTTCGGTTTCCAATCATTTGCCAATTCGCAGCTCGATTTTGCAATTGATTGAAAATTGGAGCTTTGATTTTGACTGGCTCTCAAATTTTGACTGCCAGCAAATTGGAATTGCATCTGTGATTACGTGCTTTGGGTGAAGTGGCAGGCTTGGATGTGTGGAATTCCTTGTTTGCCCTTGTATGTGTTTGGGTTTTCTTTCTGCTCCTTGTAAAGCCATTAGTAATATTGTCTTTTCATTTGGTGCATTAATAGATGGGATGATTTTTTTGCAGGCTTTTATTGTTTAGTTTGGAGAGTTACCAGTTTACCCTCTTCTTACTCTCGATTTTGTTGAAGATGGTTAGGTTTTGGTTTTTTCCTTAGAGCTACTCTGAGCCTAACTGGACTGGGTGCTTATGGAGGTGTGTGAGAGTTACAATTTTGGCCTCTTTGTGCTATGGATTTTGTTTACAATGGTACGGTTTATTAGTCTTTTTCGTTCAGTTGTCTCTCGCCCTGTCTGACATGGCCTCTACCAATGGGTTTCTTATGTGGATGAGTTGCCTCCACGTGGATTTTTTTATGGATTCCTGTAATTTTTTCTCTACTGGCAGTGATTTAGCTTGGTGTATTAAGGACGCAAGTGAAGAATATCAAATGCATTAGGTTCTAACTTTCTCTTCGTTTTGGGTTTTCACTACTTTTTGACTCCTATTCTTGGTATGTTTTGCATAGTTTTCCTTGTCTTTTGAATTTTTCTTATGATTTTTGTCGTGTTCTTTGTTTTATAATTGATTTTATGCTTTATTTTTTAATTACTTATATGGTTCTATTTAGTTTATCTTCTGTTTGGTCGTCATTGTTTACCCAAAATGCTTGCTTTCGCTTTCGACTCTTCTAGTTTCTTCGATTTGTTCTGTATTTTTTGTTAGACACATAAAGTACATGTTTTATACTATGTTATTCTTGTCCCTTACATGCATTTACATCTCTTTTTGCGTTGAATAGATGCGTTTGATGCTTTGTTGTGATTTCAGCTCCTTAAAAGGTCAAACGATGTTTATTCGCCTTTTTTTTTTATGCAAATGAGCAAGGCTCGAATCTTCCCCCATAGTTACAGCTCGTTGGCGATCCCAAACAGCTTGTGGGAAGTGTCTTTTGAAGCCATTTCATTTATGGTTGCATTTGGAGAGCTGGTGGCTTGACAAGCTTGAAAACTAAAGCATTTGGGCATTTTCTGCATTTGAGTACCGGTACTGGAAATTGAGTACCGATACTGGATTTAATTTTCTCAAAATCTCAAGGTCATAAGGTTTTTGTACTGGTACTGGAATTTGAGTACCGGTACTGTAATGCGATTTTTCAGCAATTTGAGATGTAATTTGCTGTTTTTGGCAAGGGCACGTTTGTCTTTTGTCCCTCTTCTCATGTAACCCTAGAGGGGGAGTATAAAGGCATCTTTTAGTAGCTGGAGAAGGGTTCTTACCTTGTTCTTAGTTATCCAAATTAGTTAGCTTAGTTTTCTCTCAAGGTTTTATGGTTTTTAGTGTTTCTCAATTAGTTTAACTTAGGTTTTCAGCTTATTCTTGTTGTTTCTCTCTTGTAAGCTTAGTTTATGTTACTTTTACTCTTTTATCTTCAGTTGTAAGGCTACATTCTCATTTGATAATCAATAGCATAGCATTTATTCCAAGTTTGATGCATTTATTGTTCATACATTTGCGTTTATTACCATTTATGGCTAGCTAAACACCTTAAAGGTGAGTTATATGGTGGATTTCCTCTCCAAACCCTAGGTAAGTGGTGTTTTCTCATCTCAAAAGCTTTAAGTGTTAATGGAATGATGTTTAAATGCTCTCTCATCTTTTGAATCCTTATGGTTTCATATTCATGACCATTATATGATTAGTTATGCTTGTTATATTTGGTTATTGAGCTCATATGCATACCACATGTTTGTGAAAATGCCTATAAGAGTGTTAAACTTCTTTCTATAATTTGTTCTACTTTATTTAAGCTTCTATTGTTAAATTCTCCAATCAAGACCATAGTGTAAATGGATTCTTGATTGAACATTGCATGAGGAACCATTAACCAAAGGTTTGGAAGGATTGAACCCATAAGACTCATCTTATTTAACTTAACTAGGTTTCCTGTGCAAGTTGCTATCATTTTGGCATAAACAAACACTTAACAACATTCAACAAACCCCATGATTTTACACTTTCTTTTGCATTCATTGGTTAGCAATTCCTAAAGATCATTAGAACATTTTCCACGCCCTGTGGATATGACTCAGGTACTCCTGATTATTACTTGACGACTACGCTTGGGATTCTATTGAGTATCGCGTTTTTAGTTCAAGCATTTTTGCCTACTGTTAAAGGTTATTTTTATGGTTTTGTATTCCATGACACATTGTGTTCTAGTTGGCTCGTGTTGGGATTTACTTTCTTTGGTGAGTTCTCTTTGAATTGCTCCATAATCCATATAGATATTTTCTAACTGTATTTTGGTACGTGATAGGATTTTTATCCTCGTGTTATGCTCATTTTCCGAACATTATCTTATAACGTTATTTATCTGTGCTATTAGGATGATTGTTCTTGTTGTGGTTGTTGTTTTTTTTTTTTTCTTGCCTCCATTGGCTGGTGCTGTGAAATAATGTAAGGTAGTTTTCTTATTTTTTGTCGGTACATTTATGAGCTGGTTCTTGTTCAGCGTTGATTCGCTTCTTGTTCAATTTTTTTTTTCTTGTTTAGATTTCATGTATTTTAATTTCTTTTTGTTTTATCGACTTTCTTCATCTTTTTGGTTTTGGAAGATTTATGCTTTGTAGTTCACTGCCTTAAAGGAACTCCTTTTGATTTCTATATAATGTATACATATTAAGATGTCATGAGATGCATTATATATTTATATATATATATATATATATATATGCTCTGCTTGTCTGCCTACGATAATACTATTTTTCTGTTCACCAATCACAGTCATACATCTGTTAGTTACCACACTAATTTCATTATAATTATATTTTCTTGTATATTATAGTGCAATAGAAATAAAATTCATATATATATATATATAAACTTCAAAAACATTCAACAAATTATACAAGGTAATACCCTAGTCACTCAACAACTCGTACAGATCATTGCTCAAACCAAACAAATCTGTGCCTATTTTTGCAAACATAAAATTGAGTTTTAAAAGATTTTAAATCTAGTGGGATCCTCAGGGCCTATTTACTTGGTGAAATTTTTTGCAATTTTCATTTTTATTTCCAGTAAAAACAGAAAACGGCCTAAAAAATGCATTTACTTGTAAAAAATGATACTATTTTCAAGAAAATGAATTCAATTTTAAGAAAATGTGAAAACATTACAAAGACATTTTCTTTATTTTCACGAAATTTGAAAATAAGGATTATATCGTGGCAATGCTTATAAAAATAGAAAAAAATATGCAGACCAACTATAAAACCAAAAAATAAAAATAATAAAACATATAGAGATAATATATAGTTTTAGTAAATGCATTTAAACTTAAATCCACCCTACTCTACAACATATGCTAGACCTATATAATTGACTATAAAAATTTATTAACCAAAATTCACCTAGCTAGTCTCTATTAAAAAGCAATTAATAACTATGTATTCACTTTAGAATTAAACATAGTAACAAGCAATTATGCAAATCAATTATGTGATGTTGGCATATCTAACTCTTACTTTGCTTTACTTTACGAGACTAGTAATATTATATTCAAAATTTATTTATTTTTATTAAAAAATTGATTTTTGGATACAATAAAATAATTAGCGTTTGAAGTAAAAAAAATAATATTGATAAACATTTAATATGTGGCATCTTTATCATTTTAAAATATAACATTGACTTGGTAGAATATTTTTTATTTTTTATTTTTTATTTTATTTTTATAAAATAGTTTAAAATCAAGAAAAAGAGATTTGGAAAAAAAAAATTGAAAAAAATTAAAATGAGAAATCTTTTTAAAATAAAATATATTACGTTTATAAGTGTGATGTGGGTCCTGCTTATATATCTGTTTGGCAAATATGAGATTTGGAGCAGTCTGGTTCAGAACCAATTAAACAGGCCTGTTTGGGAATTTTGAAAACTGAGTTTGGCGAGTTCTGATCTCTTTCTGATATATGATTTTTATGTAAATCAGCTTTCCGCTGGTTTGAAAAAAATTGTGTTTATGCCTTATTTTCTGAACATGATTGAACTGATTTGCAGAAAAAATGTATTTACCAAACAGTACTGAATAAAAACCAGGTAGACGTATCCTCAGCTGGTTAGGTTTTTAAGTTTGCCAAACAACCAAAAATCTAATTTTTATTAAAATCAATTTCAGCTAGAATTGGTTAATATTCATAACTTGTTTGTCAAAAATTCAAATACTTCAACCGTGTACTGCAACCCACGGATTAGAACAAAATCAAAGATTGCAAAAAAACTTTTTCAATTCACCAAAATAAAAATTACACAAAAATCTTTTCATTCCCAAAATTTAGACCTTAAAAAAAATTCCAAATGCAAAATGAAACTAAAAAAGCAGCGCGAGTAAAACAGAAAGAGATGCATATTGAAATCCTAAATAGTAACCCATAGAGTTGAACGTCAAAACCAACGAGATTCTCGTGACTGTCGTCTTTGGCTGTGTAAAGTGCTTTCTGTAGTCTGTACAACTCTCCGCCGTTAGCTGCTCCATCTTCCTCCTACGACTCCTACTCCTTCATTTGTAGGTAAAACAATCAATTATATATATATATATATATATATATATAGTAATTTTCAAGTATAATCATTCAAGAGTAATGAATCAGAACTGAAAGTTCGATGTCATTTCACTTTCATTTTAGCTTTTGTATTGAATCCGTATGAAATCTGGTTCTTTGATCGCTTCTAATCCGACAAAAATCTCATCTTTCAGGGTCAGATTGAGAATTAAAGAGCAATGGCCGTGTAAGTTCCATCTTCTAAATCTCAACTACTTTCTTCAATTTTTTCGTTTTCTTTTGCTAAATTTTAGTTATTGTATCATAACATTTTTGTTTGGTTTCCGAGACAATTGAAGAAAAGAAAGGGAAATTTCCTATGTTTTTATGTTGTTTTAGTTTCAGAAAAATTAAAAAAAAAAAGAAAAAAAAAATCACCTAAGCTGACACAAATGGTTATATTAGGCCTATTGAGCTGAGGGCCAGGCTGCAAAAACGGTAGTCTAAGATTCAATATTTTGATTCCTTTTCTTTACCTATCTTTTCATAGCAGACAAACAGAGCTTAAATGTTTTTGCGTCCAGTGTGTGTGTGCGCGCGCTTGTATAAATTTGGGTCCATGAAAAAATGATGTGTGTTCTGATTTTGTTGTTTTTGATGTTCCAATAGAGTTGCTTCTGCTCCTGGGAAGGTGCTGATGACTGGGGGTTACCTTATTTTGGAGAGACCAAATGCGGGTATCGTACTCAGTACAAATGCTCGATTCTACGCGATTGTTAAACCAATTTATGAAGAAGTCAAGCCTGACAGCTGGGCGTGGGTGTGTTCTCTATTTTCATCTTCTTTTTTCTGGGCTTATTTTTTGGATTGATTTTAGATTTTGCCTTTTGTTTTCTCATGTTTTATCACCTTTTTTTATTGTGCATATATATATATAGGGACAGGTTCCCTCACACCCTATTTTGACACCTATGTTTACACCTCGTTTTCTAATACCATTGTAAATAGAAAATTTTGAGAAACCGACCGTTAGATTAGATATTTATCTTATGTTTGTCACGTATGAAAAAAATCGGAGTGATCCAACGGTTAGTTTTAAAAAAATATCATTTTGAAGAACTATTATTTTTTTTATTAATTAAAAACATAACAATTTTTTATAGTGACATTTCTTAAAATCTAAGAGTTGGATCACTATGATTTTTGGTATACATGATATGCATAAGAAAGGTATTGAATCCAACGGTCGGTTCTTCAAAATATCTATCATAAATAGTGTTTTGAAAACGAGATGTAAACATAGGTGTCAAAATAGGGTGTAAGGGGAACTTGACCCATATATATATTTATATATTTTCCTTGAAGTGGCATATGATGCTATCCATGAAAATTTTGATGGTTTCTTGGTCCCGTAGGACTCTTGCTGCCTTGAGGAAGTGTAGCTAGGAATAAGAGTTAGGACCATTTTCCTTTGGCCCTGTTTAGTTGTTGAGAAAATGTAGGAAAAACTAAAATTTAATAATTAAATTTCATTTATTGAGACCCAAGTAAACAGAAATCTTCAATCAAAGTTGCCAATACAACTAGATTTCTTAATTGAGGTGAGTTATTCATTTTTCAAAAAACCAAAACAACATAAAGATAGAATTCAAGATGTTTTTTTTTTGCCCCTTATCGGAGAAGGAATATTTTTTTCGTTCCTTTTCCTTAGTTTCCTAGGGGAGCAAAAAAGAGGGTTAGTACATCATTTATTGGTAATTCAATAGGGAAATGCTTTTGTGAACTGGGTTTCTTCCATGACTATAATAATCTTAGGTGGGATTCGAATTTATGGATTTGGAGTGGCTAGTTTTGAATTTGGGGGCTCAAATCCAAATACATTGTTTGGTAAGGCTGTCTGCAATGCAGATTTGAATTTGCACAGAGACTTTGAAGCCCCAAATCTGTGTATATGAAATAATAGGTGGGATTTGTATTATTTTAGAAATCCATAGCAAGGGATTTAGAATTTCAATACCAAATCAAAATCTAATTGCTGAAATACACTCAAATATTATACTAATAGTGTCATCACTTAGAATTTCAATAATATATTTTTTTTACCTCAGGTCATCACTTAAGTAATAAATGTAGAATTTCTATAATATTGTTTAGGGGTGTTCCTTTGTTTGTAATTTTGAATAATTGGGTGGAGGTGTGCGAGTAGGGGTTTTGTTTTGTTTGGTTGATTTGTAGTTTTTTGGTTGTTTTTTTTTTTTCACTTCTTTTTTCCTTTGTATTGTAGGACATCTTGTCCTCTTTTCCTTTTAATAATATTTTTTTGATTATCCAAAAAAAATGTAGATACTTCCGGATGTGATGTTACAGTCATTTATGGTCATATGATAAAATCTCCAAAATAAACTCCATGTCGCCAAACTTGGACATATAACCAGCGGTTAATAATTACTACAATCTGTTGTCTATTTCCATGCTGATGTGATTAATTGGGTTCAGGTTCTGCTGCTATCACCAGAAGAGAAGTAAGAGTTAGAGTCTAATTTGCATGTGGCATTATATGTGTCTGTAATCTGTATTATAAGGAAAATTGAGATATTGGACCGAGTCACTTTTATTTGCTAAAATAAAATATTGCTGGTTTAGCTCCGTGCGTATACTCATTATCGTATTATACATCCAAGGTTATAAGAACAATTGTACGAGTACTTAAGGTCCGTGTCAAACACCAAACCCTTGTTGCTCAAGTGATTTTACATGTGGTGGTCTTAAATCCCCTCCTTATTTGATGAAAATTGGTTTATGCTCAAAATCATCACGATAGGCTTCTTGACTTTTACTGCTAACTAACTTTCCTGAAATTTTTTATATTGAACAAACAAAACCTTATTTTAACTTGTAAATTTCAATATTCCCTAAGCTATTTCCAAATATTTTTAAGTGTAGCGATCAATTCTTGAATTTTATCTGAGTTGTTTTGAATCATTATGGAATGATAATGACAGCACACCCCTTCTTATCTTCTCATCATGCATTGCTTTTTCATTTTGAAATTCATTGTTGTATTTCTCTAATTATTCTGAATATTTTCCCATTTACTTTCTAAATACGAAATAAATCCAATGTCAAATAATTCTACATTCCCAAGTTGCTCATTATACTAATATTATGTAATCATTTTTCCCTTGTAAATTTTTTATATCTATGCAAAAGTGATACATGTAAAGGAGTATTAAGTTGAGATACTAATGTATGTGAAATTGTAGACTGCTTGCATTGCATGTGCAACTATTGATCTTACAAAAAGGAAAATGTGAAATTACATAGATTAAAAGAGAGAAGCTATAATATTATATCCACCACTTAATTTTAATATTCATATTCGTAAAATGCCAAATTGAAATGAAAGAAAAATATGTTAATGCATTTGTATTACTTAGAAATCCAATGCATCAAATTCCAGAAGAGTGTTTGAACTGAACCCATTTTATCACATTATGAAGTTGTATCTTGTTCATAGTAATTGTAGAGTATGCAGGATCAAGACCTGTTTTTTAATGTGCCCACATAAGAAAACTAAATTGTAAAAAGTTAGGATGATCAAACTATTCTCAACTGTTTGATTTACTTAGTTACATTTTACTACTAAGATATCTATCTTGACACATTCTGTAAATTAAATGATTGAAATGATCCTGTGTGCATATATACTCTTGATGGTGACATAGAGTTCTGGATTTGCACCACTATGTGTGTTCTTCTCCAACTTGAGTGCTTGGGGACTCCAACAACCGATCAATACTTCTGGACAGCCATCTATGAAGCCCGTCACTTTATTGCTTTTGAGTTGCCTAGTCTAGTCTGGTTGCCATTGTCTACCTAGAACCCTAGAGCTTAGTTCTCTACTGACCTAGCCTGAGCTTGAGTTGCTTTGGTTAAATTTAACATGCACTTTAATTTTGCCCATTTTTAAAGAAAATGAAAGTGCCCGAGGGTCTGTTTTGTTCTAGGTTATTAACTTGAGTAAACTAACCCAATCTGAAAACCTACCACTATTATTTTTTGTATATAATATAAACATGGAGTAATGATACATTTAGGATTAACAAAGGACCGCCAATTCATTCATTTGGAAGGATCATGGGCTAACTTTACTATCGAAACACAGAAAATTTAAATGTGCGCTTGTGAAATACTTCTTTGATTGCTGAACTTTGAGTAATGCAACTACATCAACTAAAGGGCTGTTAGATCTTGCCTCGAAAGGTGGGGCTACACAACTGACTCTGAATGTAGGTGGCAATGACTGAATGTAGTGAAAGTCTTATCATAGATGTACACATACAAACAAATATATGCACACACATGTATACACGAATACAGATATACCTTTTTTTTATATAATGAATGGGCACTGAAACTTGTCACACAAATAATTGAAACGAATCGATTTGACCACAACATGAGTTGGTTTAGTTTCGTATATAAGCATACGCTCATCAGTCCAGTTTTGGGTTGGAAACATGACCAACCTTGGGTAGTTATTTTTATAATAAGGTTTACCAAACCCGAGCCAAACCAAGTTGCATACCTACTCAGGCTATATGTTGGCAGTATGTGATTTAGCTTGGTGAGGCTACTCTTTGATTACACTACTAAAAAATGTTCTTTCACGTGCGTTGCATGATCCACTTTATGTTTGTATATAACAATAAGATTGATTATCAAATTGATCCTCATGAGGATATTTAAATTTTGAAATATTTGTTATTCTTATTAAGACTCCAATTTCCTTTCTTATTGCATTTTTTTGTCTGTGATTGGTGTCTTTTATTTTGGACTAGCTTGATTAAATTAATCCTGTGTTCCTACCAACCATCAATTTTGTTGCCTTACTGGGATTTTGGACTGGCCAACTTTAGTAAGGAATATTTTGACTAGAGTGGTTTTTATTTATTTATTTATTTATTTTATCAACTTTCAGGCATGGACAGATGTGAAATTAACATCACCTCAGCTCTCCAGAGAAACTGTGTACAAAATGTCACTTAAAAATTTGATGCTTCAGTGTGTATCTTCAAGGCAAGTTTCTATTGGCTGTGCTCTCGGTGTGTGTGTATTTATGATTGAATATCTTTGGCCATCCTTGCACAATAATTTGCCTTTATCTAAATTTGCATGTCTTTTATCATGCCTATATATAATCGAATGACCTTAGAGGTTACAGACAGCTCTTTGTCTGGTCCAGAAAACACTTTTTTGCAGTGGTTTTCTCTGACCTTAATGACTCAGGCAAATCATGAAGGAAACACATGGTTTAATTGATTGTTGAGTTGATGCTTTGTTATTGGCTTTAAACTTCAGTGAATTGAGGAACCCTTTTGTAGAACAAGCACTGCAATACGCTGTAGCAGCTGCACTTGCAACACTTGAAAAAAATAAGAAGGATGTGTTGCACAAACTACTCTTGCAAGGTAATGTTTGATGTTTCATATGTTTGTCTATCTTTTCAAAGATATAGGAATTCTAGAACTTCAAGAATCTAATCTCTCAGCTGGATTAGCCATGCAGGTCTTGATATTACAATCTTAGGTGCCAATGATTTTTATTCATATCGGAATCAGGTATATTACCCTTTTTTCTCTAGTCATTTCAGTTGATGTTTTTCAATCAGGTATATTACCTTTTTATTTTATTTTTATTCAGTTGATGTTTTCCTAACCCTGTAGTTTATTTCTTGACACACATGGCTTGGAACATGATATAAATGGTATACAACATGGTATCCTGCCATAGTTTTTTGTGAAAAGTTTCTTAGATGTATAACTCAAGAAATGAAGAAAGCATTAAGGCACTTGAGCCGCAATTTGAAATTTACCTTGGTAGCTCTCACAAAATAGAAAAAGTTTCTTTGAAAAGAACTTTAAGTTGACAAACTAATAATCAGACTATCAAATTACATATGCTATGCCTATACTAGAAAACCTAAATCTTGAAATCACTTAAACAACCTTTGTGCTACTAATTCCAATGATCAAATAACAAAACAGGTCTCATTTCAAAAATAGTAGTGGAAAATATTCTATATAATCTATTGATGTCCTTAAGTATCTTCTTTGACACTCACCAAATGTACTGTTGTATGGCACTCTATTTTTCCCATGGTTGCATCAGTGATGGTATTGCGTTCAATGCTATGTTCTTCCATCTTTTATCTGCATTCATAAATGCATGAGCTCCATAATATGCTTGGCCCATGCTGTTTGGAAGCTATTTGAAAAGGACACTGAGGCATGTGTTCATTTATGAAGTGTACAAGGTGCTTGACATGGAAACCTCAAAAGAAAATGAATTGTGATAGTAAGGGTCTTCTTGTCTTGGATGGTATCCAGCACATATTTCATGACAGCTAAAAATAGGTGGGAAGGACACATGTAGGTTATTTTTTGGAGAAAAAACAGATAAAAATATAATACTATTTCCTCTAGAATGAGCAATGCTTTATAGTCAATTTGTTTCAGTATGTGTACTGTTTCTGTTAATCAAGATTTTTTTGTTACACCTTTTCTTCATAGATTGAAGCTCGTGGACTCCCTTTGACACCAGAAGCATTGGCTGCCCTTCCACCTTTTTCATCAATTACGTTTAATGCAGAGGAATCAAATGGAGCAAATTGCAAGCCTGAAGTTGCAAAAACTGGATTGGGTTCGTCTGCAGCAATGACAACTGCTGTGGTTGCTGCTTTACTTCATTATCTTGGAGTTGTTAATCTTTCCTCTTTGGCTAAAGATCAACACCAAGAGAAGAAGGATAGTGTGGATCTTGATTTGGTGCATGTGATAGCTCAAAGTGCTCACTGTATTGCACAAGGGAAAGTTGGCAGTGGTTTTGATGTCAGTTCTGCAGTTTATGGCAGTCAACGTTATGTCCGGTTTTCTCCGGAGGTGCTTTCTTCTGCTCAGGTCTCTCTCTCTCTCTCTGTTTTTGTGTGCTTTGAGCTGTGGGTAGTTTTGGTGCATGTTGAGGGAAGGGCTATGCCGTTATCCTTAGAGGTCCAAATTTCAAGCTTGACAAAAGAGATGGAATTATACATAAGTTAGGCTGTCTTTATCCCATGGCATGTAAGAACAAATGGTCCACATAAATAGGTTGGGGTTCCCATAATTATGAGAGATCCTTAAAAAATGATTGTACTATTGTAGCCATTATCTCTTAGATACATTTCTTGTTGATAGCGTTTTTTCTTCTTTTGATCATTTAGAAATAACTGGATGGTTGATAGGATTTGTTAGGATTTGTTTTTACTTTTATGATCAAATGCTAACAAAGGAGATCTATTAAACTGGATTGATTGAGTTCTGTGTTCCTTCCCTGTGCATTGGTGCTACATCTTCTGGTACGCTATTGACTATGCTAACCACCTGACTTAGGAGAGGATTGATAGGGTTGGAGTTCAATTCATATCTATATTCTGCTTGAAATTGGAATGGCGTGTCAAAAGTTGAAAAATACTCTTTTAATATTTTTATGGTGTAAATATTCCAGCTTAAAAATACTGTGTGGAATGTTTTAGATGGACGGATTTAAAATAAGACAACACATCCCAACAAGAACCAATATACAATCCAGGCCATATTTTTAAAAGGCATTTCGAGCTTACATCTTGAGGCTTAAGTCACCTGAGTCCATGCCTCTGGATGCGAGTCATTTATGAGGCACACGGTTCACACGTTAAGGCTAACTTTAAGTCTGGAATAGCACCTTGTAGGCTTACTAAAATATAAAACATTTTCATCGCAAAATTGGAAACACACTAAGGATTGTCATAATGAATGCTTAATGGCTTCCAGTGTCATTAACCAACAATGAAGGTTCTTTTTTACTTCTTTGCTGTATTTTATTATAGTTCAATTATGTGAAGAATTGAAAGTTGAATTAGAGTCTTCATGTGGCTTTATGGCTTTAAGTTTCTAAAATTCATCTCAATTAATTACTTTTCAAACTTAGAATGGTATGTGATTATTGTAAGGTGTACCACCTTATGGTGGAATGTTTTACATGCGAGTGGCTTAAAGTAAGCTACAATTGGTTGACCAAATTAAAGGAAAGAATAAACAAAATGGTATCCTAACCACGTTGGTATTTGCCAATTTGGTGGTGTGTGATCTTTGTTTGCTTTAAGGCACCATGATTTGTGCCATGAATAAATAGGTTTGTTTATTCTCTATAATGCTGTATAAGGAGCATTGATGTATTTGGTCAAAGAGGGTTGATAGAAAAGAGCAAGACTAGAGTGTGTCTTCATCTTCTTTGTGGGTTCTTCCTCTAGGGTTTTGAGAGGTGAGTTGTGTGGGGTGTACAAGGGTTTAAGGGCTTGGGTTTTGGGTATAAACTTGAGTGGGAATCTCTTGTACCATTCATCTCATTTTTCTCACAGTGAAAAGGAAGACGTGTGTACTCTCGTGGATGTAGGCATTTTGGGCCAAACCACATAAATCCTTGGCACATTAATTCTATTGTGTGTGTGTGTGTGTATTTTGTGTGCTTTCGCTGTGTAGGTCAATTTAATCCCAACAATTATAAAACATGGAATAATGCATTGCGTCATAACTATAACCCAAAAAGTTGAGGCTGTTAGCTCTCTGTATTGGGCAGTAGAATGGGATTCCGAAGTCTGAAAGCATTGTTTTCGGTGTTTAGTTTGCATATATAGTTGAATTGAGGTCAACAACAGCAATAACTTAAGCTAAAAAGGGGATTCCTCATCTCACACATGTACATGGTATTTTGATTCCATGCTGTCTGGAATACAAAGAAAGGACAAAAATAGCATGCTTTAAAACTTTCGCCTCCCTTCAAGGGAGGACTAAAAGTTCACCGTTTCTTCTTGCCTTCTAAAACTATGATCCAGCCCTAGATGATGTATTTTAATTCGAAGTAAAGAAGCATCATTTAATAAGAAAGTCAATACAATGTTGAAAGAGTATGAATTTCAACCCAGAGCCAAGTAGCCAACCCTTTTAACCGTGAAAACAAAAATCCAATGAAGTCATGGGCCTACTTTAATCCTAACGAAAATGTCAACACACTAACAAATTCAATGCGGTATTACTGCAGTCTAGTTTTTTGCTTGTTCTTTCCTCAACATTGTCTTAATAAATACCCATCTTACTCAAAATGCAGTATTCATACAGCTAAAAAAGAAAAAAAAAAAAGAAAAAAAAGATAGCAAATAACACTGCCTTTATATTATCAACTAAGTTCTTATAATTTTTTGCTATCTAAGTAGATTGCCCTTTTTTGAGAAGTAAGTAAATTGCCTGACTTAATATCCTAATCGTAATAAATCTGCTTATGCAGCATTGGATTCTATCTTGAGTTGGATATTTATTCAAAGTTTCATGGCTTCCTGTGAGGTCGATGGTACAATGCTTCTGTGCCAAAATTAGTATGGCTTTAATATAATAATCTGTCGGAAACTTCCACAAACTGATTCCAACCTTTGAAGTAAACGTGAACCTTCTATGACTTTCAACTAAAACTTCTATGAACTTGTACCTTTATTTGCTTTCCCTGACCCAAGTCTAACCTAAATTTAAGTTTGAAACTTTAGGTGGGGTTCAAATACTTGGTAAATAGTGATGTTGGGAGAGCTTCTCTGTCACAATCTATGTGTTTTTATCATGGAATAAAATATCTCCGATATCCTCGATATATCCATATATCTAAGGGTATTGATACGATATTAGACTTACATATCTTTACCGATATATATATGTGTGTGTGTGTTTTGGGGTCATCGATATATCTGTCCGATACGGATATTTAATTCCTTGGTTTGTAGACGTGTGTGTTTCTGTGTGCATACACATGCACACATAAATGATACACCATTCAGATGTAAGGGTTCTTGTGATCGAAAAAAAAGTCATAATATATGGTAGTAGTATTGTCTTGTGTGTCGTGACAATCTAAATGAACAAAAAGAAAACATTATTCATCAGTCTGCCCCCTGCTTTATTGTAGGAAGTATTATCCTTTTCCAGAATTATTTCTTGTAGTTTTTAGTTATATACTTAAGCTATCATCTCCAAACTTTGGTGCCTTTTAGGTTATCATCTCTGAACTTTGGTTGCTTTTGTATTGCATATGTGAAAAATGGTAACTGAACTATGTATGTTGAAATCAGTCTTCTTGTGGAGACATTTGGTGTTAATAGAAACATCTGTGTCTCTAGATACAAGGTTAAACTTACTTTGAATTATGCTCTCAATCTTCAAAATGTTTATGATGTGGATTCTCTAAAATGTATTAAGTTCTTGAAAGTTGAATGAAAGTATCTTTCCAACCTTTATTCATACTACACCTAATCTGATTCAGTTACTAGTGGAGTGAAAAGCCTGGATGAACCTTCTTGACAGCCACTGCTCTGGCAATCAAGTTTTTCTTGGGTGATGTGGAAAATAAATTTCTAATGGAAATAATTTTGATAATTCCTATTGCTGGATGTAACTGGTAAGGTAGCTGATCTTTTGGAGAAAAAGAAAAAGATAGAGGGTTGTTCCAAGTACAGTTTCTTTTTCTTTTTCCTTTTTCTTACTAATTCATCTCATTTACTACCCCACCTCCTCCCCTTGGAGCACTTAAAAACATTAAAAAAAAAAAGTCCAAGCAGACTGATCTGGTTTTTGTTAGTGAGTTATTGCTGCAACCTACTCATGATTGGACCAATAATATTATTCAATGAGTCTTATATAAGTACAATGCCCTTTTATTTTGTTTATTCACAGATATGTAGACGAAGAAATTAATTTATATACAGAAGAATTATGTCTTCGACACTTACAGTACATTACATGCAAATCTTATGAATTGTCATCTGGAAATTTTCCGTGGAATTTGTTTCCTTATTATTATTATTTTAATTATGGAATTGCAGGTTGCAGTGGAAGGTAAGGCATTGCAAGAAGTCATTTTTGATGTCCTAAAGGGGAAGTGGGACCATGAGAGGACTAAATTTTCCTTGCCTCCATTAATGACTCTTGTAAGTATATTGACATTTAATAAATGCTGCTACTTAATGTTTGCATTTTAATAAGCAAGATGCAGTTCTGTGCATATGCATGCATGTATCATATATAGTTGATTAGTTTTCATGATAACATGCCACTTTGTCTCTCTATTTAGGTTAAATTAATCAAAGTGTGTCCAAAAACTGCACTATTGCAAAACCTCACCTGCCAGACAGGAAAGCTGCCCTTCCACTTCATTTTTCTTAGCTTCACAGGCAGATTCTTTCCAGGTTATTGGGATTTAATCCTTTCGAGTGACGATTTTGTCTTTTCTATTATAAAATGATAAAACATAATGCAAAATATAAAGATCAGATTAAATCTGACTATGTTTCCTAGTTACATGAAGGTCAGAAGAATCCTACCATCTGAAATTGCCTGGATTGATTTTTGTCATCATCCAATTTATTGCATTGTTGCAAAAATATGATTACCTTCTGGGAAAGAACCAATGTATTAATTGGACATTCTTCACTCATATGGTTAGTCAGTTTAAGTGTAAAACTTGCCATTGGTGTTTGGTTGGAATTCTCTTAATAGATGGCATGTGTATAGTGTGCAGTGGTTCATTGAAAGAAGCATCTGCTCCTTTGTAAGTTTAACTACAGAAGTGAAAAATGCACAATGGATACATACATACAAACATACATGCATAGGTAATAACATATGATTGTAATAATAATATTTTTGCAAAAAAAGCATGAGAGCGCTCTTCTCAAGAGTGAATTTATTTTGGTGGGTGAAGTCGTTAGTCCTTCCCAACTGGTGGCAAACCTTGGTTGTAAGGTGAGAGGCCTTCCTTCTCCGTATCTAGAAGTTCCTCCTTCAAGGCAAAGATGGCTTGGGATAGTGTTATTGAGAGAGTGGAGAGAAGACTTGTTATTTGGAAGAGGTTGTATCTTTCTTAGGGAACTTTAGCTTATGTTAATCAAGAGTACTCTAGCTAGTATTCCGACTTATTTTATGTTCCTTTTTAAGATTCCTCCTTAGTTGCTCGTAGATTGGAGAAGCTTCAAAGGAACTTTTTATGGGCTGGGGTGGGCTGCGGGTGAAGTTCTAGTTATAAAGATTGAGATTCACCATGTGTACCTAAGGATGAAGGGGGTATGGGTCTTAAATCAATATCTGTGTTTAATGAAGCTCTTTTGACTAAGTGGCTATGGAAGTTTTTTTAGATTGAGAATCTCTTTGAAGAATGGTTGTTGCATGGAAATATGAATATCAAAGTGGGGAATGGATTTCAAAGGAGGCTAAAGGCTCTCATGGAATGGGTCTCTGGAAGGGCATTAGGAGTGCTTATAGTAAATTCAAAAAATGGGTGATTTTTAGGGTGGGAGATGGGAAGAAAGTGAAATTTTTGTAAAATGTTTGGTGTGAGAATAAGACCTTAGGGGGTGAGTTTCCAGACTTCTATACCATTACTTGCAACAAGGAGGTTTTGGTTTCAAATTATGTTGATTGGACCATTAATGGTATGAATTGGGAGTCCGACTTTCTTCAGGAGCTTTCATGGCTGGGAACTAGAGGAGGTGGCGTTGCTTTTGGAAAAACTTAATATAGTGGAGGTTGATAGGGTGAGAGGGGATGTAGTGTGGTGGGGAGATCTTCTATCGGAAGTTTCTCGGTGAAAGATTGTTATTCCTTTTCTAAAGATTCAAATAAGGGCGCCTTTCTGAGGAAAAAAATTGGATTTCTTGTGCCCCTTCCAAAGTGGCTTTTATTTTTTATTTTTTTATTTATTTTATGTAGACAACCTCAAGGAATAAGTGCTTAACTATTGATCATATGATCTCTAGTGGTCGGCACATCCCCAATAGGTGTTATATATGTAAGAATAGTGGCGATTCGGTGGATCATATTTTCTTTCACTGCTCTTTTGCTACATAGATTTGGAGCCATCTTTTGCGGTGTTGGGTATTACTTGGGTGATGCCAAAAACAGTGAAGGAGTTGCTTCAAGAATGGTGGTTCAAGACTATAGGAAAGAATTCTGAGACTATTTGGAAAGTTTCTCCCTTGTGCCTTTTTTGGTGTATGTGGAAGGATAAGAATATTAGAATTTTTGAAAACATCAATTTGAGTTTCATTGACTTGAAAAATAGGTTTCCTTTAGCCTCTTTCTTTGGGTTTCTCGAAACTGGCAGGAGGAACCTCTACTTTTTTGGAGTTTTTGAATTCTTGTGCTTTGTGAAGTTCCTTTTGTATACATCATGTATACTTGGCCCTTAGCCTTTATGTAAATAATATACATACCTTTCATAAAAAAGAGTAAAAAAATTATGACGATGATGACCTTTAGAAGTATCACTTGGAAAACCAATGCAATAAAATAGCGAAGCAGTGATAACTTTCTCTGGGAAGCAGCATCCTTAAGTTCCTGTTTGACCTTACTTTTTTATCAAAATGGTGCATTCTTATTAATTGGTTTTCTTTATTTCTTTGAGTCATGGTAGGACTGTTTACTTCAAGTTATCCTTAATGGTCATGATGCCTTTTGCAGTTACTAGGTGAACCAGGAACTGGAGGATCATCCACACCATCAATGGTAGGTGCTGTGAAGAAATGGCAAAAATCTGACCCTCAGAAGTCCCTAGACACATGGAGAAAGTTGTCGGAGGCAAATTTAGCACTTGAAACCCAACTCAATATGTTGAGTAAACTTGCAGAAGAACATTGGGATGCATATAAAGGCATCATCAACAGTTGTGCCGCGCATAGGTCACAAAAGGTAACTCTTGAGTACATTTCACTCGTACCTGCAATGGAAATAGACATGTAGTATCACACTACTTGAAACTTTGGTTACAATCAAGATAAATGTAATGCTCTGTTTGGTAGGAAGGAAGGAAAAGTGGAAGGAATATAGGAGAGATGGACTTTCCATCTTCAGGGAAGGGAGACCCTCTTTCTTTCCCGTGTGTTTGGTAGGATGGGTGGAAAAGTGTCTTCCTTCCTTTTTATTTGGTATGGAAGGAGAAGAGATTGGGTGGGATAAATAATTTACTGTTTTCCCTTCACACTCATGGCATAAATGCTTTCTCAATAATAGAGGATAATATGGTCTTTTTCCCTCAAAATACCCTCTTCCCTCCATTCATCCTCAATATTGGGCGGATTGATTTTAGCAACTTAACCCCCCTCGTTATTCCTTCCTTTCTCCCCTCCCCTCCATACCGAACACACACACACAAACCCCCATCCTTCCACTTTTTCCTCCTCCCCTTTTCATCCTTCCATTCAACCAAACAGAGGGTAAGAAATAAATTTCTGTGAATTGAGGGCCCAGGATATCTCCATATTCTGCCATAGTGACAAATGGATGAGTTCGTCACTTAAGCTTTGATTTCAAATCATGAACTTGAACTTCAAGAGTTCAATGAGTGGCAATGTTTTGTCTGGCCCATCTAATTGATTTATTTGACCAGGAAAGAGGGGGTGTAAACAAAATACTTTCCGAATTTGGGGAAAACTGGGCTTAGCTGTGTCTCCTAGACATTATGCCTGCAAATTATCTGAACTGGAACCTTTTTTTTTAAACATCAAAATTCTCTCAAATTTGGTTAATCAACTATGTCTGGCTCAAAGCTGTCTAATATCTGGGTTCATACTGGATCTGGACATGGCAAAGAAGTGCAATGCCAGCCAGTTATCTGACCCACCAATTGAAACTCAAGTGTCAGTAACCCCACTGAAGTTCTTAAGCAAGCACAGAATCTGGTCAGGGTAAGCCATTCGGAAATTGTTGAGATAGCTCATTTCATTTATGCCATCAAGTTCCAATGTTTTTCTCCACCTGTTTTATTTGGTTTTGAACTCTTCTTTACCTTGTAATGCTTTTCTTATGTTGTTTGAGGCGATCTTATAAACCTGATGCATGAACAGTGGATGGAGCATGCCACTGGACCAAGCCAACAAGTGGCTGTCAAAGCATTATTGGGAGCAAGAGATGCAATGCTTGAGATCAGATGTCATATGCGCCAGATGGGTGAGGCTGCTGGCATCCCGGTAGGTTCTTTTCTGTTTGATTGGATGCTTGTTTTTTTCTCTTTTGTTTTGTTTTGTTTTGTTTTGTTTTTTTTTTTTTTTTTTTTTTTTTTTTTTTTTTTTTTTTTT
>JAESVK010000690.1:1130883-1148032 GCA_017140935.1 Hamamelis virginiana | reverse complement strand
AATGTTCTAGTGAGCATATATATATATATATATATATATATCTAGAAAAATGTTCTAGAAGTAATATCTATATATATATATATATATATATAGAAGTAATCTAGTGAGCATATGCGCACTTTAACTAAAGTATATATATATATAAACAGTGAAAATCCAGAAAACACTGGAAAAACACAAAAAAAATACACAGTAAAAATATAAGAAAGAAGAAAAAAATGAGGTGATGGCGTTGGATATGATGAATGGTTTTAATGTTCCTTAAGTGACGGTCAATGGTTGTGATAGAAGATAATGGATAGAAAGAAATGGTTGTGATCGTAATCCAAAAAAAAAAACCCTACAGTTTAACCTATGTAGGTTAAAAATACTTTGCACTACATCTTTATAGTTTTGATTGCAACACATTGAATCTTATATAGTTTTGATTTGTGATACTTTGCATCATTCTGTGAGTTAGCTACTTGTTTCTTTGACTGAAAAATGGTGTTAGACTTGTTATTTTTGAGGCTCTATACCCATAGAACATGTTTACCCTCTCTTTTTTTTCACCCAAAAGTCTTTTTACACATTGTTTTTATACCTAAAAGTCCTATCACTTTACCCAAAAGTCCTCCCATAGATTAGATTTCCGTGGAAGGTCAGCAATAGCGGTTTTTGTGTGTGTGTAGATGAATCAAGATTGGTTTTGTAGGAAACAATTTTGCTCTGTTGTGCTCTGTTTCTTCGCAAAAACTGATGCATTTGCAGAAATACATCAGTTTTTAGAGGTGGGTTTTTTAAGGAAACTTATGTATTTTTTTTTTTTTTAATAAAACTGATGCAAAAATGCATCAATTTTCATAGGCATACTTCAGTTTTATAAGAAACCATCAGTTTAATGAGAAATGTATCAACTTATTTTTTGATTTTGCAGAAACTTATGCATTTGCATAAAACTGATACAATTTTTTGAAAGGACCTTTGGGTCTAAAAAAAAAAATGGAACTTTTGGGTAAAAAAGAATTTAAATTTGGGCTTTTGAATAATTTTCTCTTATTTTTTTATACAGTATTTTTTCTAAATTGCCAATGTAACTACAAGCATACCGGTGAAATGTCATGATTTTTCTCAATATAATTTATTTATAATAAATTTTATTTACTATAAGAAATTAATTCAAGTTGATTAGTATTATTATTAATTTACCCATTTACCTTTCAACATAATATTTTTATTTTTTAATCAAAATATAATTTTTTGATTAAACTTAATTAAGTTTGACAATTTCACTTATATATGATGCTTTGACATTTATGATCTAAGTGTGCGAGAGACCTTTTGGATGGCAATGCATCGTTGCTGCAAGCCTGCAATAGATGGATGATTCACCCATTTGGTTAGATTCTTTTTAGCATAATGATGTTCCATTTGGATGATTTTGGACTTTTTTTTTTTTTTTTTTTGATGTTTGCTGCAAATTTCAATATATATATATATATTTTTGTCAAGTATAGGAATATTTATAAAAAAAATAAAACAAAGCCTATATGACCGTTGGATCATATATTCTTCTTATGAATATCATGTACGCCAAAAATCATGGTGGTTCAATGTCAAATCTAAAATATAAACTATGAAAAAAATGTAATCACTAAAAATTATTACGATTTTTTTTCAGTGACATTTCTGAAAAAACAACCGTTGGGTCACTGTGACTTTTGGCATACATAACATGCATAAATATAATATCTAATCCAAAGACAGTTTTTCAAAATATGAATCCCACAATTATCTATTAGCTTCATGCTCACATAAGGTTATGTAAACACATGCTGACAAGTAGGATCATTTTTGTATATTAATAGAGTTAGTGTTTAGCTATTAGTAGAAAGGAGAAAATCAATAAATGGACCAATCATTAACCATAACAAATGGAATTCAGGTTTATATCCTATAAAAGAAGAGACATGAACCACCGACCTAAATCTTATATTCACGTATATCTGTCAAATCTATAAATAATTAATTAATAGATCTTATATTAGGTACGATATGCAAAAAGTTAAAATAGAGAAGTGTAAATTAAAAGAAAAAAAAAAAAAACAAAATAAAATAAATATTTTTTAAAAAAAAATAAAAAAAAAAAAAAAAAATTTAAAAAAAAAAAAAAAACAAATAACTATAGGTATACCTTGGTTTGTAAATAGATTTGATTGAACTCCATGGTGCTTAGCTTAGTGGCAAAGTAAGCAGGGTTAAGGGTGTACCAAATCCCTTGGTTCCATGTTTGACTCCCATTAGCTGCTAATATCCGGGACCACGGACCGCAAGGTGCAAGCCTTGTTCAGGGTACAGAATTTAGTCTGGTGTGTATAAGCTGGCTCGGGATACCTATATATATATAAGAAAAAAGAAAGAAAAAAAAAGATTTGATTGTTGTAAAAGCAAATGCAAAAGACACACATGTGTGCCTAAAATAGGGAGTAATGGCAACAACTCTTTTTGGAAATGAAGTTGGTCACCAAAACCAACTCAAAATTGGCTTTATAATACACAGTCACAACATTGCAAAATACAAGCCTAGCACCCTTTGACATATGATATGATATATGATATATGATATATATATATATATATATGATACATGAGATATTATATATGATATGTTAGCCCTTTTCCTGCTTTCCGTGATTGTCTTGTTCGGACTTCGGATTGCAGTATGTGGGGCCCAATTGCCATTAATCAGTTTTCTTTTCTGTCCCCCACATTTATTGACCTAACACCTTTAATGAGGTAACAGACTTACTAATACATCAGTACTGGGAGTCCCATCTAAGTGAGCATATGCTTACATATCTTGAGCATATGAGCATATGCTGTTTATGTAAGTATAAAATTCATAAATAATTATAAAACATGTATTTTGAATAATTAATTGTTGGATTAGATACTGTACTTATAAATATCTTACATACCAAAAATTACGATGATCCAATGTTAAAATTTCAAAATATAGTTATAAAAATTGTGGTTAATGTCAGTATTTTAATTTAACTGTCAGTTTTCACATAAATTTATATAAGTATATGCTGATAGGATTATTTCTATCAGTATAGGTATGCATACATACAAGTTCAAGTTTGAGTTTATGTGAGGAGTTTTATTTTTAACCAATGCGAGATATGTATTATGAAAAATCAATCGTTAGATGAGTTGGATTTTTAACCAATACGGCATATGTATTTTGAAAAACCAACTATTAGATGAGATATTCTTTTTGTAAGATCCAATGACGGTCAGTTTTTAAAATACAGACTACAAAAAAAGTGATAGTATCCATTAGTAAAAACCATTACAGTTTTTTAGTCTATATTTTAAAAACAGACTGTCGGATCACTATGATTTTTGGCACGATTGGCTTGCATAAGAAGAGTATCTAATCCAACGGTTGGTTTTTCAAAATATTTATTCTACATCGACTAAAAATCAAAATCCTCACGTACATTTATATGTGTACGTACCAATAAGAAAATGACTCTTTATATATAAAAGAAATGTTACAATATTTTTATAACTTTTATTCAAACACATTCATCTGTCCTAGTTTTTTAACTGCAATATGCTTAATTCTTCTATCAATCCATGATTTTAGCATACAATATTTATCTAAATTAAATTAATTGTTATCGATTGAAATTTTTATTATAGGATGTTAGATGAAGTAAGTTCTACTTAAATTTAGTATTTTTTTTCCATATAAATTATTCATTATGATTATTTTGGCACAGAGAAATAAATTTGTCAAATTTTTTAAAAATTAACGTATCAATAAAAAATAATAATTTACACAGAAATTTGTATCACTACGAAATAAGTCCTCTCAAATCTTTTTTTTTTTTTTTTTTCCATTATTGAATTAAGCAAGTAATTGACAGAAGATCGAGTACAAAGTGGCACAAATTAAATAATAGGGATCATTGTGTTTGAAAAAATAAAAAAAAAAATTTTATAGAGGTGCAATGGATATATGTTGAATGGATAAAATTATAATTTACTAAATCAAAAAAAAAAAAAAAAAAAACAGACAAAGCAAAAGATTATAGGATTCTACATTGCAACCAAAGAAAATTCAAAATTGCAAAGATGAGATCTAAATATTGTACAATCTCTTCTTGTTATTTGATTTCCAAATAAAAATTAATTTACAGTTTGTTTAAAAGAAAAAGAATTTGTACTTATACTTTATTTTCTATATAAGATTCATGTTTTAGAAAGAAATCAACTTATCAAATAGGGATGAAGTAAACCAATGAGAGTTGGCTTGACGATGAATTGTAAACCCAAACATCCCGAGTTTGAAATCAGCTAAACTCTTTCGGTTTAATCATCAATCTAAGTTAGTAGTCTTGGCGTTATAAGATCCCGTAGAGCGGTGACCTCATGTGAATAGCGGGGATTAGTTGGGCTTTGACGGCTCAGACACCTCATTCTTTTACGTTTGCCAAGCATTCCTTCAGAAAAGAAGCTAGCCTACTAAAATTATGCCACGTTGGCAAAAATGTGTTGGCTGTATACTTCTTTTGAAGCACCATTGCGCATGGGATGTTTTCTCACTAAAGAGAGTGGGATATATATATATATAGTACATGTCAGATTTACCACCACTTAACTCTTTCCTTCCAAGTTTGTCAAACGATGAACTTTCAAAAGTCATTGTCATGGTTAAGAAAGATTGTAATCCCACTCTACTTTTAGAGCGCGTGGCACAACACCATTGCCGTATCCCTTAATTGCTGTGGCAACAAATTTTGTTTTTTTCTCCCTTCATGCCCTACATGATTAGCTTGAAGACTATTACCATAAGCTATTAATCATAATTAACTTGAAGACTAACTCCTCAATAAAAGCAAGAAAAATTTGTTTTGAGTGCTAGTATATGTTATTAGAAATTACATATTTATTTCGTAAAATTCTTTTGAATTAAAAAAAAAATCTTAAATAATTAAAGATCTGTTTGGATAAGCTTGTACTTCCTATTTTTTACTTTTAAAAGTAAAAAGATGAAAGTTTTGAATATGAAAATTTTGGTAGTTATTTTTAAAAGTTAAGGTAGTAAGAAATTCTTACTGCCTCAACTTTTAAAAGTAACTATCAAAATTTTGCATTAAAGAAAATATAAAAAACTTTCATTTTTTTTTTATTTCTTTTAAAAATAGAAAAATAGAAGTAGAAGCTTATCCAAACGCGCCCTTAGTGTCACACTTTTGACCTTCTTCTATTTATATGCCATTTGAAAATTTTACGAATAAATAATTTAACAGAGATAGATCATTTATATATAAAAAAAAATGTACAAATATGATCAATCAAGTAAAAAGTTTTTTTATTATCTTAGTAGGTTGGGCACGAGAGGTTTAAGGTTCAAATCCTTCCAATATAACTGAAAAAGGAAAAAAAAAAAATTAGTGCATATGATGCTACATTTTATCAAAATCAAATACCAAAGGATTGTTGACTTAATGGCTTGCACTCTAAAAATTATAGAGGATAGGTTTCGAGTTCAAACACATGGAAGCATCCATACTCATTTGTTAATGTTAAGGACTTGGGATAAGGATAGATTTCTATTGTTTGGTGAAAACAAAAAACTAAACTATAAATAATTTCCAAAATCACTTGAACTTAAAAACTAAACAAATAACCCCCTTAATTATGAAAACTAGAGAGATAATTTACCGTAACTATAAATTTGAAATACTTTGCCTCTCTAGTCTCTCCATCTATGAATTGAAGTTTAAGAAAACTCTATGAATTTGACCTATAGTCTAAGAGGTTACTTGTTTAATTTTCATTGTTCAAAGAGATTATTTGAACAATTTTGAAGTTTAGGGGAAATTTTGCGAATTTAACCTATAGTTTAAAGAGATTATTTGTTCAGTTTTAAAATTCATTTTTTTTTATATATATATAATAAAACTAACTTATACTTGAGGTGGATTTTGTGTAATTTATCATTCTTTATTGAGGAACGCGCCTCTATCTCGTGTTAATCACTTGTAATAAAGTGATACACGTGAAGTGTAAAACATTAGATGAATTGTTAATGATATATTTATATATTGGTGAAATTATACTTTATTTAATGGAGATACCTTTTGACATTTGGATTCAAATCTAATATGAGTGGAAAACTAGGTTCAAGTTGGTAAAATAGAATTAGGTCATTGGAATTGAAATTTAATCCGAGTGAAATTTATTATGAATTTTATTTACTGTACGAAAAAAATAATTTATAAAAATAAAGATATATTGAGAAAAATAATGAAACTTCACTGATATACTTATAGATACATTAACAATTTAAGATAAATAGTGCATAAAAAATAATAAGTCTAACATCATTTTTCAGTCAAAAAAACAAATTGCTAATTGACAGAAAGATGTAAAATATCATAAATCAAAATTATAAAGATCAATATATTGCAATTCAAATTATAAAAATATAAAATATAAATCAATAATAACTGAGGATCAAACTGTAATTTTCTCTTATACTTATAGTATTAGTACAATGTCTTTGTATGGGTTTGGGCTTGGATCGTTACACATGGCATGACTATGATGATAGCCGGCCGGGCCCAGGGTCTGGCCTATGTCTACTCCATAGTAGCGTTTGGACAGAGCATTTCCCACGCTCAAACAAAGCGCGTGAGACTAAGATCATCATTGACAAATATCCTGGTCGTGCGAGAGTTCCCTCAACCGCACTCGCTGACGTCGCGCGTCACGGTCCCACTCCCACCAAGCTCACCTGTCTTCATCATCAGTAACACTGGAGAGTGGGTCCCACCGTCCCACCTCTCTCTTTCATCCTCTCCTCCTCTCTTTCTCATGGCGCTCTGAGTCGTCCCACTCTGCTTAGTTTTCAGCAAATCTCTCTCTCCACTTTCTCTCTCATTAATGGTGGTTCTGCAGAAGAAGAAACTTTTATATCTATCGATTTTTCAGAGCATCGAACATAAAAAAGGAGAGACCTTCTTGGATTCACTTTGAATTTGTCCCTTTCTTAGGTATCTCTCTCTCTTTCTCTCCCTTAAAAGTCGAAGCTTTAATCGAAAGTCTATTCCTCTCAATTTCTTTTTCATCCTTGCGACTTTGTGCGTACATATATGTCTATATATATGTTGTTGAATCCGTCGTCGTTCTAGGGTTTTGATTTGCTGAAAATTGTTTTTTTGACTCTGAATTTTTCAATACTTGGGACTTTCAGAAATGGCGATTTCTTTAAAAAATTGTATGTTTCTTTTTTTTTTTATAAAATAAAAATTTTGAAATTTTAATTTTGACTGCATTTATCTTACATGAGTTGTTGGTTATTTTACTTATTTCTGCTTAAAAAAGAAGAAGTCATGATTGGACTTATAATTTGATTGAATTTGCTTTCATTTGGTTTGAATTTATGATCAAATGTGGAGGCTTTGACCGGATGACTCATGGTGTGGCCGTCGGATCGCGGCTGCGCGGTTATTAGAAGTCCTAATTCAACTTCTGTTTGATGGTTACTAGCTATTCAACTTGAGGTGGGGTGTGATTGTAACATTTTCTCTTTATCTGTTGTCAGTGTGGTTATTAAAGCCCTGTTGTTGGTTGTTAAGAACATAGTTGTTTGAGATTAAGAGTATTATTTAGAAGTTACAGATTGAGGTATAGTTGAAGAGATAATAGTAACTTGGTACGATTGTTGGAGTTATGGAAAAAAATGGAGGAGATGACTGGAGGGAGTTGGCTCGAAAGATGCTCCCACCAGGAGCTCGTCTGCCTGAAGAAGAGGTTAATCTTGATTACTCGATAGCTATGGAGTACGAGGGCCCTCCCGTCGGTTATGATGTCCCTAGAGTTGAACCCCTTGATGTAAATTCACCCGTAATTCCAACTGCATCAATCGCAGAACCCCTTTCGGATTCGCAAAGTTTGGTTGCCCGAGGTGGTCCCCCGGTGATTGAACCAATCCCTTTGCCAGTGTCTTGTATTGCTGGTGTCACGAGTTCTCCGACTCAAAGTCCGAGGGTATCGGGAAGTTCGGAGTCTGTAGTGTCTGTGTTGCAGAATCCTGATTTTTCTTCAGCGTCCCCTTCGCTGTCACCGGGCTCTGTTCAGAATCCTCCGAGTAATCCTCCTAAACAAGTAGTTAATGAAGTGAAGAGAGCACCGGTGGTTACTTTCAATACTGTTGATAGGTCCGAGAGGAAAGAGGTAGAGATTGAGAAGCCAGTTTTTCCTGAATATGTTGGAGTTTCAAAGGAAAAGAAGAAGAAGAAAAGAAGAGTCTGTTACAGGTGCGGAAAGGGAAAGTGGGAAACTAAGGAGTCCTGTTTGGTTTGTGATGCTAAGTATTGCAGCAATTGCGTGCTTAGGGCAATGGGATCAATGCCTGAAGGGCGTAAGTGTGTAACGTGCATTGGTCAACCCATTGATGAATCAAAGCGATTGAAACTGGGCAAACATTCCAGGGTGTTATCCAAATTGCTCAGTCCTATAGAAGTCAAGCATATAATGAAAGCAGAGAAAGAATGTTCTGCTAATCAGCTTCGACCAGAGCAGCTGATCGTGAATGGATTCCCTCTGAAGCCAGAAGAGATGGCTGAATTACTTGGATGCCCATTGCCTCCGCGGAAGTTGAAGCCTGGTAGATACTGGTACGACAAGGAATCCGGTCTCTGGGGAAAGGTCAGTGCATGTTCAATGTGATGTAGTCAGTTGACTTTGTTTCTTCTTTGCCTTTTCTACATGCCATTTTTTTTTTTTTTTTGTTAACTTGGATCGGTTTGAAGTTTGAACTGCTATGCACACTTCTTGTTGATCGGACAGGAGGGAGAAAAACCTGATAGAACTATAAGTTCAAACTTAAATTTCTCTGGGAAACTATGTTCTGATGCAAGCAATGGGAACACTGAAGTTTACATCAATGGCCGAGAAATAACAAGACTTGAATTAAGAGTTCTGAAGGTAAGCCCTTTAATTCATGTACTGAAAGTGTATCACACTGTGTCTTCTTCTTGCTAATGCTTTAACTTATATTTTTTAGTTACATTTATAGCAGCCTCCATGATTTATGAGGCTCCCTTTTAATTCCCAGCTTTTTTGAAATTCTAAAATGCCATCCTTGATATGCATGTATGTATGTGTGTGAAAAACACTTTTGCGTGCTTCACCTCATTTTCTCATAAGAAGATCATGGAACAGGTAGACATGTGTAGAGGATTTATTTTTACCCTGAATTAGTTTCTTACTCAAAAGTGGCTTATTATAGGTTCGCTAGTTGTAATTATTATGTTTAGATACACTCATTATATAGTTATTATTATGGGAAGGTCATTTATGAACCTTGTGATTTTTATTTAACTTATTGTGATGCATCTTCTATAAGTCAATAGAAGTATCTGTTCGAAGAAAAGTTATCTTGAGTTTATTAGATGAAGAAATCCTTTATTTTGTCACAAAAGTTTGTGGAAGTTGTACAATTCTTGTTTGATAGCCCCTAGATAGTTGGGATAAGATTTTGGGACATGGACCAATCCATATTTTAATAAAATTCGTATCGCTCAGTAAAATAAAATAAAAAATGATAGAGTTTGTCTATGCTCCTTATTATATGTTTATTTTTACTACTATAATTAGCAACAATGTGACTTACCTGCTTAAAGGAAGGTAGAAATGTGAGAAAAACAGAAACATGTTATAATTTCCTCTAGACATGGTTATCCTATTGGAAAGTGGTGGAAGGAGAAGATCCATAAAGTTTGAAAAATACTTGAGGATGAAGTCTTAAGGCCTTATTTAGGCAATCAGCAGGTGAATCAAGAAACTGCAAGCTCAGAGCAAGGTAATTTTAGAATTCCTAGCAAAGGCTTTAAATTAGCTGCCAAAGGAGGGTAAGAGTGAACCACACACCAGGTGAGAACGGTCCGAGAATAGGGAAAAAGAACCCTCTTCCGTGAGCCTCAAGTAGAGTGTATCCGCGACAGTTGTCCTTAACAGGTTGGGAGTGCATGCAAGTGTTGTGTTGAGACCCACCTCCTTGCCTTGTGGTATCTCTAGCAGTCAGTGTTGGAAAATAACTATAATTTTATGTAAATTTTGTCCTCTTTATTTTTAATAATAAAATTTCTCATCGCTTATTAAAAAAAAAAAAAGAAAAACATCCTTGCTGCAAAGGGGAGACGGGTGGCCTAGAGCCTCTACACCCAATTTTCATGTCTCTAACAGGAATTACAATTGCGTGGGACACTAGGACATATATAAGCAATGGGGGGATTACCTAAAGCCTGAAAATAAAATTAACTTGAAGAGCCTATCACATTCTCCCATTGGATGCAAGTACATATAACAACTCTTAAAACTTGTGGGACTCATTAGCTAAACAATATCCAATCTGTTGGTAATAATAAAATTTATAGCAATTGATCCAAACCATTAGATTGTCAGGCTTTGGTCTTTTAAGATAATCACCAAGTAATTGGGATCTTATCAAAGTGAATCGATGAATAACGTAAGCTACAAATCCACATTATACAGCTAGTATTCCAGTTGTTCGTGCCATAGGCTATCACCTTGAGGAGGGGAACCACCAAGATTGATGATGCAAAGGGAACATATGGGTATAGCTAAAGTCACTTAATCAGAATCATCTGGGTATAGATAAATTATAAATCAGAATCATTTGGGTATAGATAAAGTCACTGAGGAGAGAAGGCAGACAAGGTGGTGTTAAATTCTCCCCTTATTTGGCATGCTTTGATGTCACCTTAAGGAGGTCATCTGGAAAATTCTGATTGATCATCTGGCCAAGTCTGCTATGCCATCTAGAGTTCTCTGTAGGAAGAACAACTTTTCATTCAAATGATTATGGGAATCTGCAAAGCAACTTATGTTCCATTTCGCATGATTTCTCTCCCCAGGCTGACTGTTATTTTATTTGCTTGTTTGGCTATTCATATGTATATGTTAGTATATCTATAGGCGTGTTGGTAGGACAATTTGAATTTTTTGCTCTTGCCTGTGATGGCCTCAGAAAGAGACCTTGTGAAATGAAATTCAAGTGATATTTATTTAAAGGAGCTATTCCTGTTTACAATATGTGGTTTTTAAGACAATTTGATTTTATTAATTTGCTTATTCTAATATTTTGTTTCTGAAGGATTCATGAGGCAGAAAAATGACTAACATGGGCATTGTTGGATTCCTTGTATTACCATAGGCCTTACTTTTCGGAAAATTGATTAACCACATATAATATTTACATGTATTAATATTGAGTGGTAAAACTGTTTCTTCTTTTTTCCTCCTTACATTTGTTTGGGTTTTCATAGTAACTTTTGCCATGAACGTCAAGTGACTTTTTGAAACCACTCTCCAGTAGAAAGCCAGTTTTTTGACTGTTCGAAGTCAATGAACTTTCCAAACTTGTTTCTTGCATAGTTGCATAGTGCTCACCATTTAACGTACTAAAACGCATCACAGTTTTGTACTATGTTTTGCATCTAATACCTATGTTGGGTATTGACATCATAGTCAGTGTCCTTGTTACAAAGGAGGCAGTTACTTATAGCTGGATTATTTTCCCTTTGTTAGTGAATGACAACTCAAGGTTTCATATGATACGTGCTTTGCCTCTTTCATATAGTTACCTGTCTTACCTGCTTTGATTTTTAGCTGGTGTAAAATCAGTACTAACCAAGATTCATAATGTTGTCAGCTGGCAAATGTGCAGTGTCCACGTGACACTCATTTTTGGGTCTATGATGATGGCCGTTATGAAGAGGAAGGTCAGAATAATATCAGGGGCAACATTTGGGAAAAGGTGTGTAAAACTCCCTAGTTAGATGCTTCTCAGAGCCTATATTAGGTCCTGGGAAACCATTTTGAAACAGGTTGACTTTTATCTTTGCTAGACAGGCATCAACGCGGTTTGTCTGCACCTTGTTCTCCTTGCCTGTGCCCCATGGTCAGCCTCATGGACTGAGAGATGAAGTTAGCAATTATACTACTGTTCCAAATTATCTAGAACAGAAAAAGATTCAGAAGCTTCTCCTGCTTGGACTTCACGGCTCTGGAACCAGCACTATTTTTAAGCAGGTATGGCCTTTTTCTCAATGCTTTAAAGGATTATGGTTTTCCAATAAATAGCAATTGAAAATTGTTGCTGCAAACACTGGCAGATTTAATATGGAAATTGGTCAAATGGCAAGTTTATTTTAGAAGAAAATCTGAACCACTTCTTTAGAATGTACAAGATGTTAAGTTTATTACTTCTTTCAGTGTTTCTCTTAAGAGTCTTCTAGGTGTCGGTGGTTGGATCTGTAGTGAAGTTTTTACCAATTACAATTTTAAGTTAGGAGTGTGCATTTTTCTTTATAAATGTCTCTTTTATGTATTCATGTTAGTTGCGCATTCTTTCTTTCTTTCTTCTTCTTCTTCTTCTTCTTCCTTTTTTTTTTTTTTTTTTGCTGTTCGTCATAGTTGGGGTAATGTTGTTGATAATGATGATGATGGTAATGACTATGATGGTGAAGCTAGCTTTTGCACTACATTATTTATTTGTTTTTTGATAAATAAGAATTTCATTAAAATAAAAAAGAAAGGCCTCTGTCAATACACTGGACTTATACAAAAGGGTAAAAGCCTAAATCAAAAGAAAAACAAACAAAACAGATTAAGCTCAATTACAATAATCCAAAAACAGAATTCTATGAGACACGTTTGAAGCCCCGAACCAAAGGTAAACAGATTTAAGGATAATTTCCTTAAATCTTTTCCAAATGAAGTACTCGTTGACAAAATTCCTCTATTTCTCTTGTCTCACACCATGTGCTGCACTAACCTCCAAATAACCTTTCTCATTTTATCTTCCCTCCAAATCCATCAACCACAAAAAGATTTCTCACCGAATTATGAAGCATCCAACTAACCCCTAACAAGGAAAAAATAAAAGACCAAAGATCCCTCGAGAAAGAATAATGAATGAAAATATAATTCACTGACTCCTATTCATTCTTTCATAAGATACACCTGTTAGGTAAACACCAACCTCTACTAACCTAATTATCTATTGTCGGGCGCTTATCCTCAAAGCCGTCCATGCAAAAAATGCCATTTTGGAAGGAGCAACCGACACTCAAACACTCTTAAAAGGAAAAAAAATTACCACGTCATCATTCCTACAATATAAAAGTATGGAGGAGAAGAAAGCCCTAATCTAAAGTTGATTAAAACATAGTTTCTAGGATATTGTTTATAACTTTAGATCAATTCCCTTTAAGAGGTAAATATTTATGTTAAATTGAAAGATTAAACCAGTGTTTGCAAATGCCGGAGAGTAAGTGCTCATAAATTTATAAGTAAATAACAAAAGTGAAAATTCCTTCGGAACATTTAGGAGAAATTAGAGCAGGAGGTTTGAGTTGCTTGATATGTGCTCTGATTAAAAGTTGTGTAAATGGAAACATGACTGAGCAGAAAGGAGTCATGCGAGCCATGATATCGTGTACACTTCTGCATACCATTAGTTAGCAAGTCCGAAAATAATTGACTTCTTTGTCCAACTCCTTTTTGGATGCTAAAAAATGTGTCCTTATAATGTAGTTGCTTTGTTTAGTATATTATCATGATATATTATACGCCAAAGGAGACGTGTTTTGCTGTCTGCAATGCCAATATCGCTTTGTTATTTAAGTAGAATTTCATTTGACAATCAGAGACAGCACTTGGTATATCTCCCAAAACATACATGCTGGATGGATGATGAAATATGAGCCTAGATGGAGTGGAATGGTTAACCAAGATACTTGTTGCAAACCCAAAAGAGTCAGATAAAGCTTCTGTTTAAATGGAATTGAGACCATTTACACAAACACACATGACACATCCATAGCCACATCCCTATGTGTAAATTTTTGGGAGTTACTGTATGTGGCATCCTCTTTCCATGCACTGGGAGAATTCTTTCTTGTCCAATCTAACTAATGATGAATATTTTTGAACAAAATATTTAGTAGATAGGAACTGAGGAAAAATTTAATTTCACTGCTCAGAAATCTATTACCACTCAAGTGTGCTTCAAATAATTTTGGTCAACAATGTTACCTCTTTATCTCATGCTTAAGCTTAAATGTTAATTTGTGGCTACTTTTAGGGTTTATTTCATGCAATAAACATCTAATCCATATATTCTGTTAATATTTTTATTGGCATGGGCTAAATTGTTTAGTGTGTTAGCTTACTAGTTATCTCAAAATTGTTATTCAATCGAATTGCAGGGGATCCATTAAGCATCCACATTTTATTACCCAGTTATGTGTATTTTATTTATGGTCTCAGTTAAACTGATTTCAAGTAAAATCAACAGAGCCTTATCCCAACTGTGGGGGACTATACAATAATCCTTTTTTTTCCCTCAATTTGTTTTTTTTTTTTTGAACTTTTGCTCATGAAGGGTTTGACTAATAATTTTATGCTGGCTGTCAACCGAACATGAA
This sequence comes from Hamamelis virginiana, assembly GCA_017140935.1. NCBI lineage: Eukaryota > Viridiplantae > Streptophyta > Magnoliopsida > Saxifragales > Hamamelidaceae > Hamamelis > Hamamelis virginiana. The sequence goes on along the minus strand of JAESVK010000690.1, from coordinate 1,133,516 downwards.
TTTTCCTTTCGTTGCCTCGTTGGGCTTTGGACCTGTGTGTGAAAAATTTTGCCCTACACACAGCATTGGGAAAAATAGGCAGAACTATTTAATTCATTTTGATCATCTATTTGTAAACATATGTACATGGTTTCCTATGTTTTCCATCTAGGTCTATGAACAATTGTGAATGTATGCAACTTCATACATTGAGAAGATATGTGTGTATTCATGTAGGAATAAAAAATATATTCCTTCCATCCATATTGTAGTTGAAAAAAAAAAAAATTCATGCTCAGATTTTTTTCATCACTCTTTTACAGCATGCCATTTCTATATGGAGTTGTATGGAGTATGTTTAGGGTCTCTCTTGACTGTTTTATTAATATGATGCTCTTCCTTTTTTTTTTTTTTTTTTTTTTTCATTATGCATCATTGAACAGGCCAAATTTTTGTATGGGAACAAGTTTAGTGCTGAAGAACTGCAGGATATTAAGTTAATGATTCAGAGCAACATGTACAAATATCTCAGCATTTTGCTCGATGGACGGGAACGCTTTGAGGAGGAGGCCACGTCGAGGATGAAAGCATTAGGTTCCCATGATCAAAACACTGAAGCAGGTAATATAGACATTGTTACCTTCATTATGTTATCTTTCATTTTACATGGTTGAATCATCAGTTTTTAATAAAGATGGTGCTCCACTCTTCATGAAGTAGAGTTTGTCTATCCATTGAAGTCATACTCATGTAGCTGCATGGTCTCTAGGCTAAGAAGCATGGACACTTCTCTGGAGGTGCCATGGCAGTGTCGAACACGATACTCCTTCAACATGTCTTTGATACAACACTTCTCTCTTTGCATCCTTGTTTTTGTTTTTCTTCTTCCTTCTTTAATCCTATCTTCTTTATGAACAATTCAACTAAGATTTTCAAAAATGATAGAAAGGGTTGTGTTTTGAATGTTGTATGTGATGCTATATAATCATATTTCTAAAAATATATATTTTATTAATGTCGCGTTCATGCTTGTAGTATCCTAGATTTGTTAGGATTTCCTATGTCAGCATGTCCTTGTTGTGTTGTATCGTAACTATGTCGCATGTCTGTGTCTGTGTTTCTTACTATTTAGGACTCATTAACTTTCCTCATGAAGATTGTGCAATAGCTAGTGAGGTTAAATTTTAGCAAGTTTAAAGCTTCAATTGAAATTTTCTTTTCTTCTGGTATTTTTTTTTTTTTGGGGGGGGGGGTAGGGGGGGGGGATTCATGTTGCTATCTTAGTTTTGTGAAGGTACCAGTAGAGAACAAACAAACTGCATCTTTTTGTATGCGGAGAAGCTTATGAAACGGCATGTGACTATTTTCGCATCTGTTTCCATATTGGCATGTATGCTTGCTCATAAGTAGCTCTATAAGTTTTCATGATTAGTCTTGTTCATTTGAGAAGAAAATAGGAAGCAAACAAGTTTGTGTGAAGTGTCATTGTTCTGATGATTTTAGAGCATAAAGGTTAATGCGGTTATATCCTGTCGAATTTACATAGACTGCATATTTGCCTAGTAAAAAGGGCACTAGGATGTTGTGCAGGCATTTTTGAATTGCATATAAAAGTAAGTAGGTGATAGTAAGTGCTAATAAAATCTGAATATCATAGTTATTGACTAACATTAGCATTCCAACTGAAAAGCAAAACTTGATAGGATTAATTTTCTTAAAAGTATCTAGAGGAATTCTATGCTAGATTAAATATAGTTTGTTTCTTAAAATATTGCATCCAACATAAGTTCCAATCATATTAAAATTACAAATCAACAATAGAAAGATTATAATATTAATAGCACATGTAACAAGCTTATGGGTCATACTATGTAACTTTGGAGGAGAGTGATTGAACAAATACTAAGATTTGAAACTAGGGTAAGAGAAAAAAATATGTTTATGAATTTGGTTTTATGTTTGACAGATTGATCATGGAAACTATATTCTTATTTATGGGGTTAATGGAAAGGTTTAGAAAGAAAAAAGATTTCACTATCCTTGCAGACATTGAAGTGATTATGGACAAGTTTGTTGGAGCAGAAGCATAAGAACATTTGGCAGAGAGAAAATTGAATTTCTAATTGCAATTGGTTTACACCAAGGGTCAGATTGGACCCTTATTTTTATACATTGTCTGAGCATGAACTCATAATGTTGAGGAAGAGGTAGAGCATGATGTATGTTTTTCAGCACATTATAGTTTTAGTTGATGAAGTTGAGTTTGGGGTTCGTTCTAAGTTATAGAGAGATGCTTAGAATAGTATAAATAGGACTAACAATATATGCGGTGTACTTTGATCAAATAGTTTGAGATCATGAAGTGGCTTAGGGTCTTGGGGTTGACTCATTTGTTTGTTGAAGAAGACTCGCTGTTATCAATTGACTTCTTCCAACAGACCAGGGTCATGGAGACACATTCATTTCATTAGAGAGAGAGAGAGAGCTTATCTAGCTGCTTCTATGTTGGATGAGCTTAAGTGGGTGCCACAAGGAGGGGGATTCCTTGGTTAAAAGATGGGCTAACACTTTTCAATATTTTAGTGGTCACTTTTACACTGCTTGACTTTTGTGCGTGCATGTGGGATTGTGGTGTTTTTTTTTTTTTTTTTTTT
>JAESVK010000690.1:1093169-1122074 GCA_017140935.1 Hamamelis virginiana | reverse complement strand
AAAAAATAGACTTTGACGATTTTTCATTATTGTTTACAGTTTCTTTCAAAAAAATCACATTGATCATTGTGATTTTTTGCATTCATGATAAGTATAAGTGGAACATCAAATCCAACGGTCGGTTTCTCGAAATAGTTATTTAAAGTTGGTCAGATGCACTAGGAAGGACATAGAGGGTTCTGTCAAAAATCACAGTGATCTGACCATAGGTTTTCAAAATACAGTTCGTGAAACACTCCAACAATATTTATCGTTCGATGTTGTAACAATTGTTTAACAATCTGTATTTTGAAAACCGACAATCGGACCAATGTGATTTTTGGAAGACATGACATACATAAGAAGATTATTTGATTCAGTAGTCGGTTTTTCAAAATACCCATCCTAATGGTGAGTGGTTCTTAAATTAAGTTTTAAGGACCAATCCTTACTGATCAATTCTTATATCCTAGAAGTTCAAATTTGTTTACTATGCTAATATTTATTAATATATCATAAAAGTTCAAATTTATGTAAGAGAGCCTAGGTATACTTGAGTTTGGTTTATTTATTAATCGAGCCTAAATTTAATGCTTGGACTCGACTTATGTACTAAATAAATGAACTCGAGCCAAACCCTTTTCGAGCTGCTCTGACTCATTTGTAAGAGCTTGTTAAGAGAGCATGTTGGATTCTTCTTCATGTCCTTCCTGCCATACCCAACGCCAATATATCTATTGTTCTGGATAGTAAGTAGGTCCTACTAAGTATATTGTATTTTTTTTTATAAAAAAAGGAGCTTGGTTGAATGATCTTAGTCATTTAATTAAATCAATTTTAATTAAATTGTTCAAACGGTAGAGATCTTGAAATGGTAAATACTTCCAATCAAACAGTCAAAATAATTTAAATGAGTTGACGTTTATAAATACAAGAACACTTATTAGAATCACTGTTCGAATCAAGTGACTTTTATGATACTATTGAGTTTGGTGGGTCTTAACTCTCTAAGTAACTTTTATCATACTATATTGTGATCGAATCATGTGAAGGAGGCATAGGAGAAAGTAAAAAATCACTATTCATCTCTTTCAGGTTCTGTAGGTTCTTATCTCATCAAGCTCTCAGGTGGACCACCAGTGCCAAAAAGGGCATGGCTGATTGGCTTCTATCTATTTATACTAGTACAAAATTACAATCCCTGAGAATGTCATCCTGGTCGGATGCAGACAACTTATCCCACATCCAGGCTTAAATTAGGGTGTCCATGTCTCTCTATTGATACCTAATTTGGGTGTGTACACCTCTCTACAAATTCCTCTATGTTGGTTTAGCAATTAATAGACCAGAATAATGGGGGCTGGGAGACAGTTTTAATATTCTACAGCTAAACAAAGTCTTTTAGGCTTTGTTTGGATCTCAGATAATTGGAGGAAAATATTTAAAATTGTTTGTCAATAGTTTCGTTCCTCAAGTAATTTTAATCATTTTCCTTTGCTTTCTCTTACTTTTCTTAAATCCTTACAAAGGTTTAAAGTATGAATAAGTCCATGGAAATGAAATTTTGGCTAGGGTTGGGAGTAAGTTCGCTCATATTTCAGGAGTGTTGACTTTTTTTTGTTCCTAAATATGAGCGTTAACCTTTTTTGTTCCTAGACTCCTAGTTGATGTTGATGAAATATATTTCCCACCTTGTTAATCCATCTTTTAACACCAGCCAGTAATTGGTTGATACGTGTTAAATATATAGAATTCGAATTGGGTTAATTCATTTTTAACACAAGCCATTAATTGGTTGACACGTGTTAAGGATGCAAAATTTGAATTAAAATATTAAATGATAAAGGGATCAGATTCGTATCTCTTTAAATCCTTAAGAGAAGTACCAAATATCAAAAGGAGAAATGATTTAAATCATGAAGGACTCTTAAGATAAACCTTAAGAGAATTTCAATTCGAAGAAGACTCCGTAGTTGGAGGAAAGAAGTTTTGCAAATGAAGAAGTCTAGTTCGAAGAGGATTCTGAAGATACTTCTTATAAAAAGAGAACCTATAATCAGAAAAAGATCATCTCAAACATACACAATAGCTTCAAAGCTTCTTTCTTCTTCAAAGAAAGGTATATTTGGGAGCTCTACTGCCGCTGACCATCAAGGTTCCGCAGTGGGGTCATTATCAATCACAGTTCGAGGTTCGAAAGAGTGGCAAGACATAAGGTTCAAAGATTCAGGAAAGGGAGATTAGAACAAGAGTTCGAGGTGGCTCAAGACAGTCATAAACTTCAGGGAAGTGCTCGAAGGAAGTTCTACAAAAGAAAGCTCGGGTTCGTCGAGAATTCTAGGAAGGCGGTTCTTCTCACTAGTTTCATCCTCGAAATTTATTTCAAGGGGTTTGAAATCTATTCTACTGCCTCGAAGTTTATTATTATTAAGTTCATTGTTAGTTTCAAAGGGATCGAGACTAGTTCGAACCGTACTGGCAGTATTTTTATTGATTACTTTTATAGAACAATTGTTATTCTTGCATTTTAAAAAATCTATTGCTTATTTATTTACTGTTAGGATTAATTAACTTGACCTGTTCCCCTAAAAAGTCCTCTTCATTGAGGCATTCGAACCCCATCATCTGGTTTCCATAACTTCGAGGGACTCGAACTACCTTACAGTGGTTCAAACTCCTAAAAATAAAAAATTGAATCAACATACCCAAAAACAAAAAAGGAGAGAGAGAGAGAGAGAGAGAGCCATCTCCAACACCCTCCCTCCCACCAGACCCTAGCCCGAAAAAAGAGTACAAAATAGTAAAACATAAAGACAACCCAAAACACCCATTAATAATGAACCAAAACTGGAAATTAGCCTAGAGCCCTCCAGAGAACATCGGTTTACATTACAACACAAACTACCGATTCCATCTATATATGAGTAGAGTGGATCAGCTTAGAATTATCAGACAAATCAAAACTAAGAGTGCAACTAGCTGCAAACGAGCCGAGTCAAGTTGAGCTTTGGGTCGCTCAAGTTTGGCTTTATCAAAAGCTTGATTATTTAAGTTCAAGCCGAGCTCGAGCCTAAGTAAACCGCATTGGGATCTTCTGCTTGCGTCCTTGAATACTTGCATCTACTAGCATTTAATTGTCATGCTGACACGTCATTTTTTATCACATCCAATGGTTGGGAATAACTCTTGTACCAAAACGACATACCAGAGACCATTTTATCGGGCTGACCGGCCTAAGCCCAGTTTGGTCTATATTCCTTCTTCCTTTCTTTTTCTCTCTCCTCTTCATCCCTGAGATGAAACAATTGCAGCATCTCAGTCTCTGTTTTTTTTGTGTTGAAAAGCAACCACCGGAGTTGTAATTTCTGCATGATGTTCTGGCGACCACCTCCTCGGAACAGCCCCACTATATGCACCACTCTAACAAAATATGTATATTTCAGGTTTTAGTATTAAAGGAGCTGTTACAGCATGCTGTGGTGGGGGAGGGCGGGAGGCCCATACAATTACAACAGATCAGCCGAATGTGGCCATCCACCAGCCAGTACTTGTGATGACCCATCCTCGTATGTCAGCTGGGATGGTTTTCATTTAACAGAAGCAACTTATAGATGGACTTCCAATGGTTTATTACAAGGACTATACACCATTCCTTCCCTTAATACCTCATTTGTTTCAGTACTCTTGAGTGCTTGATATTCTAAATGAAACTAGCTAAGAAAATGCAGCAATCTTGATTTTGTCTGCCAATTTTTTTTTTTGGTTCCCGTTCCTTGTTATGAATGAACATTTGTTTGGGCCTTATAGCATGCTCCAGTATCTCTCTCCTCCCTTGGCAAGAGGGATGTCTTTATGACATTAACAGTATTTTGAGATAGAGAACAATGAGAACCTCATCCTAATTGTGTTTCACATGGCAGAATTTTGGTGGTCTGTGGAGAAGCCTATCCCCTTGTCACTCCTTTTTTTTTTTTTCCCCTAGAGGCTGGCATGATGAAATTTTGGTAAGCTTTTAAGGGATGGTAGAGAATTCAGTGGAGTGAAGCTTAATCTTTAGCACTCTGTTTGGAAAGCATAAAGGTCAGGTAAGAAAAAGGAAAGAAAAATGGTGAAAATTGATTAGAAATGAATTCCTCTTTCGAAGTGCTTACAATTTTTTTCTCCATTCCTTTCCCTGCACTTTTCTGGTGGTCGCCAGAGCTTCATGCAGAAATTAGAACTCCAGTCGTTGCTATGAAACACAACAAAAACAGAGACTGAGATGCAATTGTTTCATCTCAGGGATGAAGAGGAGAGAGAAAAAGAAAGAAAGGAAGAACGAAAATAGACCAAATAGGGCTTAGACCAGTCAGCCCGATAAAACGGTCTTTGGTGTGTCGTTTTGGTGCAAGAGTTATTCCCACCATTGGATGTAATAAAAAAATGACGTGTTAGCATGACAATTAAATGCAAGTACATGCAAGTATTCAAGGACCCAAGAATAGGATCCCAATGCAAACAAGAAAACCGGCCAAATTTTGGTATGTTTGAGCTTAACTTATTTATTATCGAGATTGTTCGTGAGCTATTAACGAGCGATTTGATTAATTTGCAACCTCAAATTACAATAAGGGAAAGTAAATAATTAACGTAGAAAGCTTAAAAAAGGACTTCTATTTACTTTATTTATATTGAAAATAAAAAATTCAAGCCAAAAATATAAAATCATGAATGCATTAAACTAATTCAAACCTAAATTATAATTTTTTTAAGAGTCTAAACACGTGTTTTTAATAATCTCTTTAATAAACTTGTTTTTGAGCCTACCAACAAGGAGCTGAGCCTAGGTATACTTGTGCTTGGTTTGTTTATTAATCGAGCCTAAATTTAATGCTTGGACTCGACTTGTTTACTAAAAAAACGAACTTGAGCCAAACCCTTATTGAGCTACTCGGCTCATTTGCAGCCCCAAGTGCAACAGAAACCACAGAAATTTACGCTCATCCACCAAACAGTGGATAACACCTGATTTGTGACTAGCAAAACTGCGAAAGTTTCCACTACATTGTTTAAAAAACAGTTCGAGAGTAAAACAGCCGTTTTTCAAAGAGAAAGCTTTCTAGATCACTACACGAGAACCTCTGCTTATATTACAACACTAACTACCAATTCCATCAATATATGAGTAGAGTTGATCTGCCAAGAATTATCAGATAAATGGAACTAAGAGAGCAGCATGGACCACACAGAAATTTGAGCTAAACCACCAAACAGTGGGTAACATCTGATTTGTGACTAGCCAAAGTATTCAATACATACTTTAAAAAACACAGAGAGAGTAAAACAGCCGTTTTCAAATACGACTCACTTGTGTCTAAAGGCATGCCACTGCAGATCCGAGAACTAAAAAGTGAGAACTACAAGGGGTTGTTCCTTTGAGAAGAATGATTCAAGAAAAGGACTAAATGCAAAATGCAAAAGGAAACATACAAATTTGGCCCAAGCATCTTTTATAAGTCTCTTTTTCTCCTCTGCTACCATTTTTTTTTTTTTAGTTTTAAGAGATGTTACAAAGGACAGAAAGGAAATCAAGAAAGAAAGATCATGATGCAACTAGATCAGGTGTTTCAGCCTCAACAGACAACAAAGCAGTGTGTACTTTGTCCAACCAATTGTCCAGTCGATCACGCAATGATTTGATCTGGGGAATCCCCAACACTCTTGGTTGCACCCAGGAAACATGAACTATTCCCTCGACTTGATCAATTATCCCCTCGATAAGGTGAACCTGCAACAAAAACACCGAGTATTTTTAAGCTCGTAAATAGACAAGCTCTCATAGCATTTCTAAAATTTGAAAAGAATAAAAATTACAGGTGCTCAAAAGAACTTGTGAAATCTACCATATGAGGAATTGACAATAACCAAAAGTTCTCAAAAAATAAGTAATATTGGCAAAGAAGGAATAAAAAACTTTGCTCTACAACTAAAATGGTGGAACAGGAAAGGTTGGATCCAAATCCCAGATAATTGGGCAAAGGCATTACAAATAGCAAAATTAAAATGAAATCTTTAAAGTAAAGAAAATTTTCAAGTTGACCACATTAGAAGCATTAATGTTGCAATGAAGAACCATTATAATGTTCTGTTGCATCCCCCCCCCACCAAGGGCACGGGCAAAAAAACAAACCTCAACCCGACTTTCCATCTCCAAGACAACAAGGCAAAACAAGCAATTTCTTCATTCTTGTCTTGACAGATTTTTTTCTGCCTGAATAAGATACAAATAGGAAACATAACTGTTCATGCACCTGACTATAATACTTCATTAGAATCTTGGTAAGATAAGATATGAACTTGAACCAAAAAATTCTGTCATAACTCCGGAGAAGTACAGTATTCCACCAAACGAATTTCTAGGTGTTTTACTAAAGAACCCTTGTACATTCCTTAAAGTTGTGAAACACATTTCATGCAGAAAAAACACAAAAACCCTACCCTTGCAAGGCGGTGCCAAGCTGGTTGCCCTGACAATGGACTGCCATATACTTCCACAAAATTCAGAATTAGGAATACCAATAATTTTCATCAACCAAGCTTCCCTTTATGAGTCAAAAACTTCCAAACGCAACCAATATTAAAATGCGCACTAAAATCGCAGCCGCTATAGTTCCTCACAAAACCCTAAAGTTTAATAATGGTAGAGATGCAAAATATAATGCACAAAGAAAGGAGTATGGAGGCAGCACCTAATCCAAATCCTCCTACAAGATAGACGTTTGATAATGAATCAATAACATGGGGACATCTCTACACCATTTGTCTCTCAGAAAGCCAATCATGCCTAAGCTCTAAGAGCCTCTTCAACATATTCAGCGTCTATCAGAAAGACAAGCAAGCTTATAGGTGAGCCAACAATTTTTAAAGTGTTGGGGAAAAATAATGAAATTGTAAAATGAACTTTTTAAATTTTGATAAGCAACAGGAAATTTTATTATAAAAATAGAGAGGATAAGATGTCCTATTTTACATGGATGAAGAAAAACAAAACAAAAGCAAAACATCGACAGCTATTAAAACAAATCAAACCTACTAATCACACACCAAGGCCCAATTTCTCATTATGACAAACAAAGGAATACCCTGAAATTCCTTTGCATCAAAGCCCCGAAATGAACCCAAAAAAGATTTCCCTCCCATAAACCGTCAATCCTATAACTTCTATCTTCAAAACTATGAACATTCCTCTCTAACCAAAAAAATCAAAAATAGCTAAAGCTACACATTTCCATAATACTAGCACTATTCTAGAAATCCCCAAAACCTGAAACCCCTTTTCAACATGAAAAAGAAAACAAAGCCACACAACTCATCCGTAACTCCGTAAGCCGAAACAACTTCTGCCATAAAGCTAGCTATTGTTGCAGGACAATGAAAAAGAAAATGATCCAAATTTTCACGATCACTCCTGCACAATAGACACCACTGAGGGTAAAGAATCGTACCAAGATTCCTCATTTGCAACAACTCATTGGTAATAATCTTTCAATGCAGCACAACCATGAAAACACCTGAACTTTCACTTTCCAAATCACATTACATGGACCAAAGAGAGATAACCAAGAATCATCACACAGAACATCAAAAAAGATTTGCAAGAGAAAACCTACAAGAATGAACAGTCCACCTCCTCCTGTCTAGGCAAAGGTCTCAAGACCACCCCCTTACAAAATAGCTACTAAAGATGACAGTTTCTCAAGCTCCCTATTATTGAGATCTCAACGAAAATGAAATACATTTTCCAGTAACGCATTTTCAAATCAACAAACCAAATGCATTTTTCCATAAAAACGAATGCATTTTCATTTTGATCAGTGTTTTCAAAGGTGAATGCGTAACTCATAAGGTAGGGCATTTTCTCTCCTGTGAGGTGTGGCATAAGCCCAAAGGAATAGAGCATAAGCCTTTTGAATTTCTATATTTAAAAATAATTAAAAATATAACAAAGAGAGAAAATTAGTAAATACTCCCTCAGTCCCAATTTATGTGCATACATTGACTAAACACGCAGTTTAAGAAATACATTGATTTCTTTGACTTTATTATATTTTTAAGTTTGTGCTCCAATTTTACCCCTCTAAAAGAAAGGGTCATTCTCCATATTATTTGATAAAAGGGTATAATGGAAAATTCATTCTATTTTTTATTTTGAAACATCAAAGCGATCACATATTTTGGGACATCCCAAAATGGAAAGTGATAACATAAATTGGGATGGAGGGAGTAAAACCCAACTCAACTAAGACTTAATCCCAACAGAAAAAATAATAAATAAATAAAATTTATAAGATAATAATTATAAAGGTGTTGTTCTTATTATAAAGATGTAAGTTGTTCTCAAACATTTTTAAAACTATTTAGGCCTACAAACATAGAAGATTTACGATATTATAATTTTGATGAGCATTCCTGCTCTCTTCTCTCTCTACTAGTTGTTCAAAAGTCTCTCCCATCTCATTCAAATGAAATAAAAGGGGCTATGGGTTCTTTTGTTTTCTAACCATAGTTAGGGTAAAATAAAATTATGGTTAACAAACTCCCAAAAGGCATACACTTAGCCCATTTGGACGTAAAAGATATGCTTAACTCTCTCAAGGCATTGCACGCAACTCATTATACACTAAATGGAAATACTGCATAAAGTTTTACGTCTCGTGGTGTTTTTGCTCCACATCGTCATGGGGTGAGCCCAGAAATAGCCTTAAAACACTGATTTTGATAATGAAAAGTACAAAACAAACAAGCCTTAACCGACGTTAAAAAAATTCTTGAGTGAAAAAACAAGCCTTTTTCAACTTTAAATTTGAAGGTTAAGTTCTCTTTTCAGTTAATGAATCCAATGTATGTGCTTATTTATTATCTATCTAAGAAACTTATTTGCAATTCTAAATCAAACACAAATGAGGAGCACCAGCTGGATGGAAATCTCTGAAAATCAGTATCAAACAGGGAATTTGGATACTTCAAAGATACTGGTATCACTAGAATGTTCGTTTTGCTCAAGATAATGCAAATAAAGAAACAAATGAGAGAAATGTTTCGTTCTGTATTCTGGACAGAATGACCTGGTCTGCTGTCAGACAATTTATTGAAGTTAAAAATTGTAGCTTAACATACTAAGCCCCATAATATGCAAGCTTAAAAGGGGTAGGCAATGATCCCACTTTAGTGCACCTCGAAAACCAATTAAGATGCATAAAGTATCAAATATTGCAGAGCAATGTTTTGCTCAATACGTGTACAACTTCCAAAGAAATATAAAACTCGCATACATTTACAGGCCTGTGGCCTTTTTTGTGAATACTTACCTTTCATCAAAAAAGATATACAGGCTTATATAGGTTAAACTACTACTCACCAAGGTCAAGTTCCAGTCAGGTTCTCAAAACTTTAGTTTAATTTCCATTCAGGATTCATATGGACAGCCATATAAATCTAGTACGGAAAGAATTATGGTTTCCTTTGTAAAGCCAAATATTATTCTACTCTCGTCTCCCAGGAACAGTTTTCTTATAATCTTCCATCAGCACAACTTAGTTAATTTTTATATTAATTGACTATCAAACTCAGTCCACATTTTCTGTTCAATAATAACTTGGGCAATCAAGCCAAAAAACCTTATTGAATGAACAAAAAAAATATAAAAAAAAAAAAAAATCAATGCAATTGAAGAGTTTAGCAACCTTCTCCTTTCACTTTGAAGACTTAAAACATTTTTTTCCCCCAAAAGAAACCTATAACTGCCTTAAGCCCCTCCCCTAATATTAACAAATGGGTATTGATGCACTTCCATGTGCTCGAACCCAAGATCTCTCCTCTGATGGTGAGGATACGTGCCACAATGCCAATAGGTTATTGACACTTGAAAACATTAGATGAAGCAGTTTCTTACAAATCATACATTACTATGGTCATGAGATTTGCCAGTCAAAAAGGAAGCTAGTGGTGGAAATAGAGGCTTCAAACAGAATTTTATGCATTATACTCATCATCCAGATTTCAAGAACACATGGACTTACAGAAAGGCTCTTCATAAGAAGATACTCCACATCCTCTATAGAAAGTTTAGTGCGCTCCGCAATGATGTTTAATGGAATAGTTCGATCTTCTGATGGCCGGCTGCAAGTAAACACATACCAGTGGAATTCAATAATAATATACGAAACACTGAGAGATAAAAAAATCAAAATCGCAACTGAAAGAATTCTGCTAACATGTACATGCCTGAAAATAATTTCCATCAAGCAAAGAATGTTAATCTTTTCCAATAGCTTCTTCTCATTCTCTACTAATGCCGGTTGAGCACTCAAAGCAGCTCTATGCACAACGCATAATTCTTGATAGCGAACTAAATCACCAGAGTTAAAAGCCTGAAGAATATAGTAGAGCCACTCAACCTTTGTCTCTAGAAGACTCTTTATCTGCAGAATTAGAAAATGTCCAATAGTCACAACACTTGCAGCCATGTACCCCAACCAACTGATAAAACAATGATATCGATAACAATAATACCAATAATAACTAATTGAAGCACATGAATTCTATAACAATGACCTTACACTGCAGCATGCATGGCTGTGTAAAAATATGCATTTATATACTCAACATGGATTGCATACTTCATAAACACGGGCATTTACCTATTTATACAGGGAATTGATAGATGTTCAAATTTTAAACTTCATTGTCAGTGAACTTTCATTCACTCAATGGAAGTTAATGCAAGTTGACAATCAAAACTCAAGTACGGTATAGAAAATTTTTTATTAATTATTTGGCTTCATCTTTGATACTCCACAAGTGGTATCGGTGAATGAAAATGGAAAAGTTCAAAGCCGTAAACCTTTATCCCTATACAATAACAAAATTAAGTGTACAGCATGCATAGAAATTGTGCCTATCATTACCCCAAAAAAATTTATAGATAAAAGTATATTGTATATATTTAAAAAGAGAGGGTAAAAAGTGCCCACTGTACACGCAGGGTATACAAAGGGACAACATAAAAATAAGAATCACAGTAACAAAGGATACCAAAAAAAGAAAAAAGAAGAAAGAAAAAGTTGAAAAGACACGTGCTCCTTTAAAACTGCCGACTCTTTCCACACAAAAAGCTTTCTAGCTACACTTAACTTTAAGTGCAAAAGTGACTCTTTCTCCCCTTAAAAAATTCTTCTATTTCTTTCCTTCCAAACAGCCAAAAAATAGCATTTGAAACCTTCTTACAAACTGCTATACAAGAAGTTCGGCTACTCCTCAAGTAGTTGATAGAGCCATTAAGGCATCGCTCCTTGTACAACAAAGAGATTTAGACAGTAAAACAACAACTCCTATGCCACGGGGCAATGTAATAAATGATCCACTGCCTCTGCCTCTCTCACACAATTCCCAGCGATTTTGCATAGCAAAACTTCTTTTGATGAGATTGTCTATCATCGACAGTTAATATGTACTGCCGTCCCCACAAAAAACATCACCCTAAGAGGGACAAAATGCACCCACACTCTACTGGCCAGAAAGCTCCTACTCACCTTCTATACTGGATATCCAAAAAGGATTTTAACTGAGAACGGACCGTTAGCTTTTCTTCACCAAACTATTTCAACCTCCACTCCTCTTACTATTTGCACCAAATAAGGTTGTTCATAAAAGCAGCAACTTCTTCAAGCTCCCAATCATGAAAATTTCTTTCAAAAGTGATGTTCCACTCAAAACCTCTCTCATCAATTATATACAATCAGCAATCCTCATATTCTTGGAGCCCATAATCTCAAATAAACTTGAAAATACCTCCTTTAGAGGTCTCTCCTCTAGAGGTGATTGGAAAAATTGTTTTACCTTCTCAGAATGCTTTTGTGAGGAGAAGGCAGATTCTGTATGCAGTTCTCATTGACAATGAATGTGTGGACTCGAGGATTAGGAGCACAAACCCTGGACTAATTTGTAAACTGGATATGAGAAGGCATATCATCATATAAATTGGGATTTCTTGTAGTATATGTTGAAAATGATGGGATTTGGGGAGAAATAAAGGAAGTGGGTTCAAACTCGTTTAGTCATATTTCGTCTGCCACTTTTTCGGTTTTAATTAAGGGTAACCCCCGTGGATTTTTTGAGAGCTCTAAAGGTTTGAGTCAAAGAGACCCATTATCCCCTTTCCTATCTATTATTGTGATGAATGCCCCAAGTAAACTTGTTCAGAAGTCTATTGATGCCAATGTTTCAGAAGCCTTTGAGGTTGAAGGAGGTGGTGGTGAGAGTGTTTGCATTCCAGCCTTCTTTATGCATATGACGCTCTTATTTTTTCCGAACCGAGCAGTGAATAGCTTTGGTATCTTAGGTCTATGTTGTTATGTTAGTGGTTTCGGTATTAAAGATAAACCTGACGAAGAGCAAGATGATTCCAGTAGGGTATGGTGTGGATATTGGAAGACAGGCAAGAATCCTTGGCTGTGGAGTCTATTGTCTTCCCTCTAGCAATCTAGGTCTTCCACTGAGTACTCCTTTTTAAGTCTTAAAGGGTAGGGTCGGTTGAGAGATTTGAGAGAAGGCTAACTGGATAAGTGGGTGGAAACGTGGCTAGTGGCTACCTATCAA
Organism: Hamamelis virginiana; assembly: GCA_017140935.1. NCBI lineage: Eukaryota > Viridiplantae > Streptophyta > Magnoliopsida > Saxifragales > Hamamelidaceae > Hamamelis > Hamamelis virginiana. The sequence goes on along the minus strand of JAESVK010000690.1, from coordinate 1,109,459 downwards.
AAGATGGTAAGCTAACAATGATTAAGAGCAATTTAGCGAGCCTCCTCACTTATTTCATGTCACTGTTTAAGATTTCTATTAGTGTGGCTAAGAGGTAGGAGAAGTTAAAGAGAGACTTCTTGTGGGTAAGGAAGAATGATAGTTTAAATTACATTTGGTAAATTGGAATACAGTTTGCTCTCCTAGACATATGGGGGTCTGAATGTGAGGCCATTGACTTTGGTTAATAAAGCTTTGCTGGGGATGTGGCTCTAGAGGTTTGAGTGGAGAGGAATGCTATATGGAGGAAGGTGATGGTCTGGAAATTTGGGTGTGGGCACAGAGAGTGGTGGGCAAGGCTGAATAGGCGAAGCTTTGGGGTGGGACACTGGAGAGTGATCATAGGATGGTTGGAAGACTTTAAGAAGAATGTGAAATTAAAGTTAGTGATGGCTTCAGAGTTAAGTTTTGGGATGATGTTTGGTGTGGGGACTTGGCTCCTAAAGAGGAATTTGCAGATTTGTTTAACATTGCTATTGAAAAAGCATAGGTAAGATTTTTTTTTGGAGAGGCAAATGTGATGAACTAGCATGTTGGTTTTACAAGAGACTTGCATGACCTGGAGATTGAGAAAATGACTAATTTTTTAAATAAACTACACCCTACAGAGGTGATAACAGGTTAGGAAGATGTGATTGCATGGAAAGGAGATAAGGATGGAAAGTTTTTGTGGATATATTCTCTTTCTTCATGTAGAAGTGGGGGGAAAAAGTGTACAAAAACAAATTGATAAATGGATAATGAGAAGCGACTACAGGCTCCGAGACCCTTCACATATGACTTCGAATGAGCAGGCTTTGAAAAATAAAATATTAAAAAACAAACAATAGAAGCCACAAGCTATAGCCTATAGATAACTTGACATGGTGACACTTAAGTCTGGAAAGCAAAAGCTAGAAGGCTCTTCACATGGCCTTATCGCCATGTTTCGTGTTTTATTTCCTATCCATTGTTTTTAATCCCAAATTGCAAATGCTATGTTATTATTTAATTCTAAAATTTTTAGCCAACCAGAAATTCTATGTGATACTAACAAGTAACCACTACGTTGATTATGTATTTGTGCAAATACATGACATTATTAATTTATTCTTAGTGTAAATGTTATGTATTTTTAATACTATTGACATTAATTATTTAAATGTTAAATAAGTATAAATGGGAAGGATAAACATATGGGGTGTTCCTAGTCAATCCTAGTCTATCTTTTTTCGATGTACCATTCAAAAGGGATAATGGGATCTTTCCGCTGAGCAGAGTGTGGGTGCAGTACCTCCAAAAGTTGCATTTTTTGTTTGGACGGCTACGAAGGATAAATGCCGGACAATAAACAATCTCATCAAAAGAAACTTTGTAATGCATTATCAATGTGAGTTGTGCAGTGAAGAAACAGAGACAATGGATCATTTGTTCTTACATTATTCAATGGCACCATCTTTATGGGTTGTACAGCTAGAAACTTTTTAGAGTGGAGTGGATGATGTCTCAATCAATTCTTCTCGACGGGTGATGATGCAAAAGTAATATAAAATCATGTATAGGAGTGTGGAAAATGGTTCCGCACGCTATCTTTTGGAATCTTTGGATCAAGAGAAACGGAAAAATTTTTTTAGGGAAGGAAGAGTTTATTATGTCTTTGCAATTTAGTATAGCTAGGAAGTTGTTTGAGTAGAAGGAGACGGTTGTTTTAGACTCCACTAATTCCTTATTGCAGCTCTTTTTGGATTCTTCATGGCTATAGTTTCTGTATACATTTTTTTTCCTTTTTTTTTTCTTTGTATGCCTCGCATGAACAGGGTCTTTTTTGACCTTTTATTTTGATCAATACAATTGAACACTTATATTGATTTACAATAATAATTTTAAAATAAAAAACCATAAATTGGTATGGATTCGCCATGCAGGGAACACTTTTTGCACCATACCTACTACATATTTCATTTATATTATTTTGATTCTAAATTGTTTACCAGAGCCTATTTCATTTTTTTTTCCATGTTTGACTACTAATTTACATATTTTTTTCCAATTCGATATCAATATTATCTTTTCTCTCGACATTTCTCTATTTTTGAATCCTCGATATATCCATCGACATTTAAATCTTGGTTGCAACCTTAGCAAGTTAATACTTGTAAGTTTACCAACATATCAAAACCCTAAACGGTAGATCACAGCAAGTCCGAGGAGGCACTTTCACCCACAGCGAGCAATGAGGAAAATAATTTACAAAATAAATACTGCCTTGATTTAAGGGAAGAATGTAACTGCAATCAACATGACAGTATGACACTCATCATAGTATAAGTTAAACAACTAAAAATAAAAGTATGGAGCTAAAAAGTAACCTCAGAAAAAAGCACAAAGCTAAAAAACTTGATGAAGATTTTCTTACAATTGGATGTGCAAGCAGTTCTCCAAAGTTGTAGATGTTATCCCCGAGCAATGCAGAAAGGGATAAATCAAATGCCAGATCCTAAAATATGACAATATGTATTGAAAAGTTAACATCCCAGGATGGAACAATAAAAAAACACATCCAGATATGAATACAGTCTATGAAAAAACCTATCACAATTACCCACATCATCAACATTCACAATTTCATTCTTCTTTGACAAGATACCTGTCATAAATAGCCAAATTTTTGTGCCAGAGACTACAACAGAGCAGCAGACTATTCCAACAATTTTTTATTCATACTTTATTTTTTAATGAACAAAAATTGAGCAACAGTTGAGTACACTCTTTGCGATAGCAAGGAATAACCAAATGCTGGTCCATGCCACACATTTCTAAAAAGACTACATAATAAGCCATGTCTGTAATTTCATTTGCGCAGTACTTGAAATTACTTTACTTGTTACCAACATGTAACAGTGTACATAGTTGCATATTATTAAACAACGCCACCAGTTTATGCAAAGATTATGTTGCAAAATCATAGAATCCCTTAGCCAGGGAACTGATATATTCAAAACGTGTTTCCATGACTTCATTTTCAGAGGAAAAAAATAAGTAGGGGAATCTGATTTCTTCTATAGTTCTTCTCCAATAATTATCAATCCTGTTTTATGCTTCGCTATTATTTTGGATGAATAAACATTGAAGTTTGGACAACCCATCTTAAGAGATTAGTGACCCAAAAGTGCCAGTAAATTTTGCACCCAAGATCAGTTGCACAAAATATTAAGGCCATCACCAACTAAAACAAGAACATAACCTTTGACAAGAGAAGTTCTCCTAGATTCCTATAATGGCCAACTTTAAGGACAATTCCTTAACTAAGAGGAGTGTTACCACTCTAGAGACTTACAGCAGGGACTGTCCCTCCCTTAGATGCTCTTTCAATCCCCTTGTTAGCAAGGCCTATATTTTATAGTTTTCTCTTGGTATTTTCTTGCATCCTCTTGCGCAACCCTCCATTTTTAAGTGAGGGGATCTTCTTCATTTATTTTCTCTCTCAATAATACTTTTTTTCCCATCAACCAACCAAATACCTGATCTCACAACCTGTCTTAATTCAGCAACACTTAACTACCAAAACTGAAAATAGGATTAGTGTCTTTTGAAAACATACATCTAAAAACTAGAGCTTCAAATTCATTTCCCATAGAGCTTAAACTAATTTCTAGGAACATAATACTCTAATTTTCTTTTTCTTCTAACTATTAGAAAACCTCTGGCAATAAATATTCTAAACCTACAACTGAAAAAAAAAAAAAAAGAAAGATATGCTAACTGCTAAACCTCCTACTTATTCTAAGGCAGCACCAATACAATTCAACAATATGGCAAAAAACTCATAGTAAGTTCTTTTTTCATTATTGTTTAACTCCTCTTCAGGAAATTAATGCTAATGAAGAAGTTGTAAATTGACTGGTAGAATTCTTAAAAACTTAACAGTAAACAGTGCTCTTGAGTTTACTATTAACCACAATGTCAAGACTGCTGCTACAATAAAATGTAAAAACAACCTTAATGAGTGAAAGTACGAATGGACTTGTTACAATTGTAAAAGGGCCTTGGATTCATTAACAACATAATCACAAATAATTCAGTACATACCAGCTTAAATGATTCTGAGAGAGACTCCACTGATGTGTATGCCAGATAAAGGAGAGCACTTTTATAAAACTCGGCGAATTCTTGACGTGATTTGTGGTATTGAGAAGAAACCCAGTAATAACTGGCATATACAGATGGATCGATGTCAGTCATGCTGTCAAGTGTACTCTTCCCATCTTCCAGAAGTTTCTTGCACTCTTTTTGGTTCCCTTGCTCGAGCTTGAATATGGCTATTTGCATCTTTATGTAGAGGATTGGCTCCTCTATACGCATCTCTCTAGTAGCTCGGAGCTTTTCAATAACCCCATCAAGATAACTAATGGCAGCTTCTTTCTCTGCATACTGCCTAGAAACTATGACAGCAAAATGTGCTAGCTTGAGCAGATTGATCTTAGTCTCAAAGTCAGTGATGAAATTATGATACAACTGTATCAGAGCATCACCTGCCTGAACTCATTAAGAAAAAAAATGGTGTCACCCAAATGTAGAAAGAAATCATATAGTTCATACAGATAAGTGAATACATAATACATTTTCCAAGTCATGCACAACAAGAAACAAACATAATAAGAATGGCATGAAATCACACGTTTAAAGTCCTATTTATAGGTGAATCCTGGCCTATAAAGACAGTAACACCTACTAACTGTACATTAGGGTAGAAAACTAGAGCGACATGCAATCAACTTAGCAAGTTAATAAGATCGGATAAAAAAACAATGAACAGGGAATACACAACTTATCGTCTTAACCTTATTCTTGCATATGCACATCATTAACATACATAACATCATCCCAATTGACAAATTGTAATAACTTCACTCCTTCAACTATGGAGGAGTTGTGTGCTCCTATCACAGCAAACATCCCTTTTCTCGCCACAAGGAACCTAAAACTTATATAGAAATCAGAATGAGGGATTTGGATCCTCCAATATAGCCCTTTAAGTAATAGCAGATTATTTCAATTCTCAAATAAGAGTGAGAGACCTTTGACTCACCTATGTCGTTGACCAATTACACATCACAATTCACCATCAAGACCCACTATTTAACGGTTCTCATTTAGTAAATCAAAATTTATAATAAAAAAGATTTTTTTTTTTTTTAAAGGACACTAGTGTAATGACTTCTGCAGATTTCAATGTAAATCTTCGGATGATGGGTCCCTGTCCATTTCAGATGTTAACCTGGTGAGGTGTGATCATGCTATTATGTATTGATCGCACACACCTGCTCTGACATCAAAACTGACAAGATTTAATTATTTAAATGGCCTAGTAAATTCAGAGTATTGGAATCTTTTCCCAATCCGTCATTCTTTAAGTTTTTGTTTGTCTGCCATTTATATGTATGGGTTTAGATTTGTTCTTGTTTGATTTTAGGCATAGGGTTCTTCTTCTTCTCTATAACTTACATTTTTCTAACAAAAAAGGCCAAGAATTAACCTCTGAGTTCAGATTTGTTCTTTGTTTGATTTTAGGCTTTGGGTTCTAATTCATCATCTTCCTTATAATTTTATTTTATTTTTCTTCACTTAGAACACCAAGATTCATGTATGAGTTTAGCTTTCTTCAATGACGATTTTAGGTTTACAGTTCTCTTTCTTGCAGAAATCATTTCTCTCAACTAAGTCTGTCCAGTGAAATGATTTAGTTAAGAGAAAGGATTTCTCCTTTCATGGGACAAGGTTGGGAAAGGTGCATACCATCCCAAACCTGCCCCACAGCCATCCTTGTGAGTGATAGTGAATCCATATTCTTTTAACACTGACATAACATCATGTAGGCCATTAAATCTTACAAAGACCAATCCAATGGATGGTTTCCCAGTGCTGCTGATATGGCTATATGTGATTTGTCATTTTTAATGGGCCCACAACATGGCAGGTATTATTCTTTTGTGATACTAATATGCTAAGGTGCTGCTCTATTGGATATTGATGGAGATTAATATACTGTAAAGAAGTTAAATCCCATGAGAAAGATGTCAATTGTTGCTATATACAGTGTTCAAGGTTGAGAACATTTATGTCCACCAAAATTCAATAGGCAATGCAACCAATGCGTATCAGGTGATACCTTAGTCTCAGTTGATACTTTGAACCATGGTGTAATTCTCAAATCTTGGGATGCCGTTCGCGGCTAAACAATCAAAGCATCCAACTGCCTTTATCTCTTAACTTATCAACATGTCCAGTTTGTATTCATCTCCAAAGGAAAATTAAATTTTCCAAGCAACATGACTGCTTAGTCATAAATACTTCACTCAGATTGAAACAATCATGTAAAAGAGTACAATATTAGGAAGGTCTCCAAAAGAACTTCTAGTAAAATAGGAATGGGCTACTCTCTTCCTTTACCAGAGTATCAGACAAAGCTAATGGATATGCATTTGCTACGTATCCCCTATGCATACCAATGTCATGCCATGTATGACATGGGAACTTCTAATGCTTAAAGTGCACATGCAAGATAGGCATTAACTATGATCATGATGAGAAACCCTAACCATAAATGGTTCCGAATGTTTGTTACTTTACATCATTGAAGTTATTTTTATTAGATGACTTGAGCTTAGTAATTTTTTTCCTCATTGAGCATAGTTTGAAGTTTCATTTTACTAAGATCTTATTCATGTTGTTTTAAGTCTCTTCGATTGATACCTTACTCTCTAGACCATTTTATAGGGTATGTTCAATGAGTGGACATTATGGTGGAGGCATTAAGGATGACAAAATATTTAAAATATTGGGAAAAAGTTGGTAACTTTTTATTTTTAATAAGCAACAACAAATTTTATTAGGAAAAATAAAAAGGACAAGATCTCTTATCTTACCTTACAAATATGAGAAAACAAAAATGAAACATGAAGAACTATAAAAGAAGCAACAAATCTCCTAATCACACATCGAGGCCCACAAAACAAACAAAGGAAAACCCTTAAATTCCTTAGACACTGAAACCCAAAAAATAAACTATATCCCATAGGCCATCAATACTATCACTTCTACCTTCGAAAATTCGAGCATTTCTTTCTAACCAAATTACCCAAAAGATAACCAAACTGCACATCGTCATAAAATAATAGCTCTTTTAGAATCTCCAAGAACCCAAAGCACTATTTTCAACATCTTAGAAGAGGAAACCAGAACCACCCGACACATATTCGACAATTGAAACAACTTATGCCATAAAGCTGTAGTTATATGACAATGTAGAAGTAAATGATCCAAAGTCTCACCATCACCCCTACACATCTCACACCACTAAGGGAAAGAAGCATACGAGGTAGTTTGCTGAAGGAAACTTGTTCAACCTCAGAATTTGAAATCATCTCCCGTAATACAAGAACAAAAGAACATTACTACACCCTAACTCAACCTTGTTTTGGGACTTAAATGTTCAATCCAATGAAATTTTAATTTTAAAAATAAAATAAAATACAAAAAAATAAAAAGCAATAAAAAGATATATACACAGCAAAACCATGGGCAGAGTGCTGGCAATGCAGTCATTACCCTTTGTCATAAATCACAATCCTCAAAGTAATACTCCCACATCTATGGGACAGGAGATTTTCACTTCAAACCAGCAAGCTCTCTTCCACTTCCACTGCTACATGAGAAGAGAAAGGAAGCTTACGATGCATACTTTGCCCAGTAATTGTCTAAAATAAAGAAATCTAAATCTAACCAACAATATGAAGATAAACAAAAGAGCATCAAACATATCACAATGTAGCTCAGGTGCCTCCCCACAATTACACCTACCAATGTTTCTACCTTTCTTTTTCTTTTTCTTTTTTGGTTTTGATCAACAACAAATTAGAAATATTATTAATCAGAAAGGAAACTTTCAAAGAAGGACAACTAGTTCACCAACAAACATAAATGAAAAAGGGGAAAAAAACACATTATGACTAATTGAATAGAGAAATCCAGTGCGCCTAGATAATAAAGGAAATCCCAACAAACGCCTATGACATAGATGCACAAAAAGAAGAAAAAAAGAACCCTCATCCCACAATCCGCATTGGACATATAGGACATATACTTATCCTCAAAAATCTTGGCAGTTCTCTCCAACCAAATGGCCCAGAAAAGAGCAAGAAACACACATCTTCAAAGGACTTTCACTTTCCAGCTTGTTCCAAAACTCCCGAGTCAATCTCAAGAATATGACAGCAAGAAGCCGGAGGAACCCAAACTAACCCTGCACACTGGAAAAGCTTCTGCCACAAGAAAATATGATCCACATTCTCCTCATTGTTTCATCTATTGTCCAAACGTCTTAAGACAGATTCACCAATTTGTAAATGCTGCCACATACTTCCATCAACAAAGCCACGCATAAAGCTCCTCCATAATCAGATTTCAGATATACCTAAATCCACCAAGTATCAAACCACATAATCCAACGCAGTCAAAATAATCCTAATGGAATCAACTTCAAAAAGGCTCAGACACAAAGTATGAAGAGAATCAATAACACCAATCCCCCGAATATATGCACGAGCGCGTGCGCACACACTTACTTATGTCACCACTAATCTTCTTTCCTTAAATTTTTACAGCTATTCTAATGGAGAATTTACTATATCCCTTCAGTAGCTTTGAAAGAAATAATAAATAAATTACTTTCGCACTTAAATCAATTTTTTAGCTGGAAAATAATTTCAATCAGAACAAACAAAGATCTTGCATCAACAATCCATCTCACCAGACATGAAAACCCTAAATCCACCAACACAGAACCACCCATTTCAAGATCTCCAAACCCTAGCCTCCACCAACGAACAAGCACCAATTTCACGAGATCAAACAAACAGAATCCCCAAACTCTCCTTAATCCGCAAAGTTCCAAGGCAGAAGAGCAACTGATGCTCCTTTTCTTCCAACAGAAATAGGTCTCTTCAACTTTTTCAAGACAGACATTCTCTTCAATTAGTTTTGTGTAAAATCTTAAATTTACACTTTGAAGTTTATTTTTTTAACAATAAATATTTTCTCTGGAATAATTTTCCATCCAAACAAATACGGAAACTGAGAGAAAACAATTCAACGCATATATTCATAAAAAGATAAAGCATTGAAGTGAATGGAAACTGGCCTGAAAGACGGCGAGGGCGACGAACTGTTCGAGCTTGAGAGTGAGCTGGTGCCAGAGCTTCCTCTGGTACAGATCTGCGAGGGAGTTGTACCATTCGGCGAGCTCTGGGTGCTCGTTGCGCAGAGACTCAAGGTACTGCAGAGCGGCCATGGCGGATTCAGCGACGAATCTAGAGAGAGATGGAGGAGGGGGAGCTGGAAGGAATTGAGAAATATATATATTATATCATAAATCTCCAGACCTCTCTCCCTTTTTTCTTTTGTTTCTTGTGCTCAAAGAAAAGAACACACAGCAAGAGATATTTAAACCCCGGGTTTTAACGGGGGCGTACGAGTTTTTCCCATCTACATTGATGGCCCAAGAATTATCAATCGAGCATATGCACATACAATATTATGTCAATATAAAAGTTATAGATAATTATGTGATATATAAAAATTGACCGTTGGATTAGATGCTATACTTATGTATATTATGTATGTCAAAAATCACAGTGATCCAACGGTCATTTTATAAAAAATATCACTGAAAAAAACTGTGACTGTTTTCAACGATCACACCATTTTATAACTATATTTTTAAATTATAACATTGGATCACCATAATTTTTAAACTTGCATGGCATCCATAAGTATATTATTTAATCTAACGGTAAGTTTTTCAAAATATCCATCACACAATTATTGATGGTCTTTATGCTGACACAACTTATGTAAGCATATGCTTACTAGATTGAGACCATTGACCTCCATACCTACATCCTTTTTTATTAGGTATTTTTATTATCAAAAACTCCTCCCATCTTTTTAATTTACAGTAAAATTCTTTTGAAAATAAGTTGATCAAAAATGCCCAATTATAGTTCCAAACTCAACTAAAAAAAAAAAAAAAGACTCTGTGAACATTTCACGACAAATGATATCAAAAAATTAGGATGAATGCTTCACCTATACCACGAGGAATTGATTGTGTTTGTTCATGGCAAGGCAATAGGATCAGTTTCAGATGAATCAAAGTTAGTTTTTTTTATGTATACATGAATCCTTTCATTTTGATGTGTCTTTTTGGTTTTGTTGTTTCACTCTGTTTTGATGTGTCTTTTTAGTTTTGTTGTTTCACTTTGTTTTGCTCTGTTTTTTTCTTTTTCTCTTTTGACAGAAAATTGATGCATTTGCAGAAAATTAAATTGCCGCAAACTCAGTTTACCGTCAAATACATCTTTTTATGTGGAATTAATAAGTTTTCGGAGGTATATATTAGTTTTATAAGAAACACATCAGTTTATTAAGAAATGCATCAATTTTTTATATATGTAATTAATCAGTTTTTCGGCGGCATACATCAGTTTAATACCCATAGGGATTAAGCATGGCTTTGTAAGAGAAGAAGAAATTTCTCGTATGGTCCATCGCATGGCAGAGTTGTGCTAATAGTGTTGTTTATAAAGTGAGATCAGTGAGGATTTCACACAAAGAGTATTAAGTATTACTTGAGGGCTTAGCATTTGAGATTTCTTCCCTTCCTTGGAGTTTATAAACAGCACAACAGGCATGTAGAAAAGGTGGAGCACAAGGATATGTAGGTGACTTGCTTGATATATAGAAGAATGGGCAAATTTGTAAGGGGCACATCTGTCTTCAAAAAAGCTTCTATAACTTATTTAATAAAAAAAAAACTGGATTTTTAGGTTTAAAAATGGACTTCTGAGTCTAAAAGATTTTTTTTTTTGGGTGGTTTTTTGGGTAAAAAAAAAGCAAAATTGGGACTTTTGGATTAAAAAAAAAAAATAAAAAAAAAAAAAAAAAAACTCTATTTTCTTTAGTACTGTTGATTCAATTTTAAATTTTTAGGAGTTCGAACCACTATAAGGTAGTTCGAGTTCCTCGAAGTTATGGAAACCAGATGATGGGGTTCGAATGCCTCAATGAAGAGGACTTTTTAGGGGAACAAGTCAAGTTAATTAATCCTAACAGTAAATAAATAAGCAATAGATTTTTAAATGCAATAATAACAATTATTATATAAAGATAATCAATAAAAATGTTGCCAATACGGTTCGAGTTAATCTCGACCCCTTTAAACTAACAATGAGTTTATCAATATAATAAAACCTCGAGGCAGTGGAATGGACTTCAAACCCCTTGAGACAAATCTCGAGGATGAAACCAGTAAGAAGAACCGCCTTCCTAGATTTCTCGACGAACCCGAGCTTTCTCTTGTAGAACTTCCTTCGAGCACTTCCTTGGAGTCTATAATTGTCTTGAGCCACCTCGAACTCTTGTTCTAGCCTTCATTTCCTTGAATCTTTGAATCTTCTATCTTGCCAACCTTCGAACCTCGAACTGTGATTGATAATGACCCCACTGCGGAACCTTGTTGGTCAGCGGCAGTAAAGCTCCCAAATATACCTTTCTTATGAGGAAAGAAAGAAGCTTTGAAGCTGTTGTGTATGTTTGAGATGATCTTTTTCTAATTACGGGCTCTCTTTTTATAAGAATAATCCTTAGAATCCTCTTCGAACTAGACTTCATCATTTGCAAAACTTCTTTCCTCCAACTGCGGAGCCTCCTTCGAATTGAAATTCTCTTAAGGTTTATCTTAAGAGTCCTTAATGATTTGAATCATTTCTCTTTTTGACACTTGGTACATCTCTTAAGGATTTAAAGAGATACGAATCTGATCTCCTTATCATTTAATATCTTAATTCAAATTTTTGTATCCTTAACACGTGTTAGCCAATTAATGGCTAGTGTTAAAAATGAATTAACCAAATTCGAATTCCATATATTTAACACGTGTTAGCCAATTACTGGCTGGTGTTAAAAAATTGATTAACATACCCCCGCGCTAATTAAATATTTTGAAAAAATAATAATTAGCGGTGTCTATTCCTCTTCTATAGCCGTTTTTTCCTTAACTGTCAGTTCACCATTTAAAGATCATCATTTCTGCCGCCATTCCCTCTACTGTTCGTATTCTTCCTTTGTTTTTCTCAAGTTATTTGCATTCTCACTGTTCGATCATTATCCTCAATCAAAACCTTCTTGTTTTTAATGGCGTCTTCATCTAAAATCCCTACTGTTACTGTTAAAGCTTTCAATTTGGCCCTTAAAGACAATGTAAAGCTTCTCGAAGATGCTTGTAGGGCTGAAAAGGCTGATGATGATCCTTCTCCCATTACTCTTGATGTGGATTATGTCTATGATTCCACTATTACTAATTCTACAGTCAGGGCATTAGGTCCATGTTTTGTGAAGAATATCGATGAATCGATTGCCAATCTTTATCCACCAATTCATGGTCAAGAACCATTCTTATGCCAAACTCGTCTTTTAGGTTTTTCTGATTGGGGACCCACTACAGTGATTGACCATTGGCCCACACCAGCATCTTCATGGAATGATTGGGTAGCACGGCTTAAACCTTTCAAAGGGGAAGAATGGAAACGTCTTGGCATCTTTGAAGCCATTTAGCTTTCTACTCGAAAATTTCCCAGTGACAAACCCCTTATTGCCAGTGCTCTGTGCTTCTGATCCATTTCTTGCAATGCTTTTATTTTTCGTTGTGGGTTTATGGGTCCTACAGTACTGGATATCTGTGAGCTTACTGGATTCAAGGCTCGAGGTGATGAATTCACACCTTTGATGATACCAGAGATTGACTTTGATTTCGACATCAACACTTCTTCAGCTGCCTTAACTTATTCTACCTTCATTCGAGATCATATGGGTGTAGCTCCTGAGGTATCTGACAGAGAGCATTGTGCCTTTCTTCTTTTCTGGCTCTGCAGGTCACTCTTTTGCTCTCGATCACAAAGAGTGGTTACCTGTAACACCCCACACAGGGTAACCCCTATGCGGAAATGCCACAGTGACATAAAATACCAAGCGCTTATCTTTTGAGTAATTTCTTTTTAAAATTAACACAGTTTAAAACAGTTTTTCAAAATACACGTGCGGAAGTCTTTAAATATTTTTTTTTTTCAACATCTCAAAAACTAAAGATAGCGCTGAGTACTAGTTTGTATCATGAGTACAGTCCCGTAATGTACCCGAATTCCAGAAACATCCATTTAGTTTACTGAGTTGGATAGAGTCTCATGCTGATAATGTGTCATCATCTTAAAGAAAACACATAGCAGAAAAATAAACAAACACCAGGATTTACGTGGTTCGGCAAAATTGCCTACGTCCACGGTGAGTCATTTTTATTATTGTAATCATATTACAAGAATACAATATCTTCTTGTCTCAATACATTCAGAAATATTCATATCCTTCCATATTCTAATATCTGTCAACAAATTTTATCATCAGCCAAATATCACATAAATAAATCATCATATCTGTAATTCATTTATATATATTACAGAATATATCCATCACTTTTTCACAATACATAATTTTACACTACATGCATACTTTATGCATATGACAGCTATACGATGCAATGCTCATGCAGTCATACCTGTCATTTTCTCTGTTCTGCTTTTCCTGCAAAACATCAACTATTCACACTGATGGTAACCTTATTTTAGGATTCACCATTTCACCATTTCATCATAACAGGTGGCTACCTCATTTTTAAGGTACTCAACCATCTTACCACAACAGCATCCACGCCTTTTTAGGATGTATATCACCCAGTCCCCGCCTTTTTAGGACCTACCGCGATTGTCACTCATTAACAAGAGGATTTACGTACTGTTTTTAGCAAGGGTGATATATTAGTGCACTAACTGTTTCCAGGATCTTTTGTCCATCGGTGGTATCTCAACTCCTCGTTTCCACAGTTACAAAAATAATCATAAATGCATATGATTTTCTATCCAATATATTTCACATGTAACTGTGTCTCATGCCAGATGCAATTATTACATGCAATACATATGGCATACATCTCATATCAACAATTCATGTATGGCAATCATGCATACATTTCATAGTATATCAACTCAACATATATCTCATATCAATAGTTATATCAGTGATATACAAATAAATCATTCTGCTCACTCTACTTGAGCCACCACATGTAACTGTGCCACTGTAACACCCTGTACTTCTTCAAGTAACAATATTGTCCGTTTTACCTACACGCGTAACATGCGCGCCCATATACGCATATTCACATGACAAGTGCACGGTTTTATTTTCTTAAAACACATTGTTACTATGAGATGTATGAAATTTACTGATAAGCCCAGTCACTTTCTCATAACATCATCACCACATGCCATATGCCAATTTTATGTGCAATAATTATGGCAAATATCACACGTATGTATTTTATACATAACAATTAACATGCTTCATCATTTTATTCATAATAATAACAGCATGTTATAAACTTTACAAATATCACATGCATATATTAACAGTTTATATATATGCCAATATAATTTCCATATCTTGTATTTCCAAGGTCTTTCACTAATCATCATGATTTTATAAAAATCAATTATTCATGAAAATTAACTATTTTCCAAAGACTCACAATTTGGAAGATAGTTAATTTTCTATCCACATGTATTTTATATACAATAATCCATTCTAGAACACTTGTTTGATTTTTGTAGAATTTATCAAATTTTGTTAGATTGAAAAATCATGCTAGAATAGTCAAAATACAATGAGGTCACATGGTAAGCCTTATGGTGCACCTTCACTATGCTCCATAATTTTCTAGGCTCTTTCATGCCTCCCAAACAACAACTTTTGTACCCATTAATATCAACTTAATTTAATAGGATTTTTAAAAATAATTCCAAGTCAAAATGATATTCACAAGCATTAATTTGCAATCGAGGGTGTATGGTTTACTATGCACCTTCATAGCACAGAATCATACATGCACACTCACGTACATGATACATCAATATTTTCTATCTATTTGTCCAACTTTGCACACTTATATCTCCTTCGTTACTCATCCGATTTGGATGATTCAAGATGTTATAGAATCTGTGTGATACAAACTTTCAAAATATAATGGTGGTGTATAACACCTCCCATCCGAACATATTTAAAAATGATACCAAAGTAGGCTAGTTAATAAAATTTCAGATTTTTCGGCAACTTCGGTTCTCAATTTCTCTCACAATTCACATTCAATTGAAGTGATTCAAAGTTCTAAATTCATATAAAATCAATCTATACCATATATGTAAAAATCATAATTTTTCGATAAACTATGAAAATACACCTTGTGTCTACTATTAAAGCTTCAAGAAAGCTTTCTCTCTCTAGAAATTCTCATTCACCCATAGGTCTTTTTCCATGATTCTTGTCTCTAAAAATCCATAAATTCAAGCTTTGCAATATACTCAAATTTCAAAATTTTCGGACATATACACAATATACTACAAATTTTCAAAGTTTCAATATTTCTAAACTTCAGAAAATTATAGAAATTAATCTACTCATCGAAAAATTCCCAAATTTGGTACACATGATCCTGAGTTGATATAGTTGATGGGAAAAATAGTCCCAAAGTTTCAGCTTTTCATTTTCATATAAAATAAAAATCCAAGATTTGAAATCCCCATTGATATACATATATTATATATATGTAAGTCATTATTTCATCATTAAATCATATTGTATTCAATCCAAAAATTGAAATATAATCAAAATAGAAATACTATCTCACCTCACTAAGCTCGGAATTATGCAATTAAATTATCGAGTATTCTGCGTTTGTGTAGCTCCATCTTCCCCTTAGCTTCTCATTTTTCTCTCATTCTCTTTCTTTTCCTTTTCTTCTCTCTTATTTTTCCTTCTCCTCTTCTCCGACTCTTCCTCCCTTTCTTATGATCTCCCCCTCTCTCCTTTATCTCTCCCCCTATCTAACTTTCTCTCCCCTTATCCTCCATTCCTCCTCCTATCTTCCCTTCTTATTCTATTATTTTCCCTTTCTTCTTTTCTTCTTCCGACATCTCACTCCCTTCTCCTCTCTTTCTTTCTTTCCTTCCTAAAAAAAAACAAACACCCCCCCACTATCCAACAACTTGGGTGGGGTCTCAACCTATATATATATATATATATATATATAGACACACACACACACACACA
>JAESVK010000690.1:1051942-1093069 GCA_017140935.1 Hamamelis virginiana | reverse complement strand
AATGCATTACTCCACCACTTGTTGACACAATAATGCATTTCAATTATAATGCATTCATAATATTCTCATGCACCCTTCTCAAAAAGTGGTCACATAGTACACTATGGCCAATAACAAAATTCCATGTTTGCAATAAATAAAATAAAATAATAATAATTAAGAAAATTTACTATTGAAAATTTCGGGGTCTTACATTACCCAATACATTCCCCTTGCCAAATTATTAGCATCAGGTAAAGAATTACCTTTAGCTTGCTTAGTTTTAGCTCATTTGTATAGAACTTGTTTTGAGCTCTGTTCTGCTGGTCTTACCAGTAAAGCTGGAGGTCCCTTATGGATTCTTCAACTTTGGCTTCAAGCCTACTTCCTACTCTTGGCCCTTCTTTTTCTTCTGATGAGCCTCCTTTTGGATGTTGTTATGGAGATGCCCTTTTAAATGTCACTCCAAAAACCAACTCTTTTTTGAACTGCCTCCATTATTTCTATCTTCTTGACCCAAACCCTTCAATACTCTTCTTCAATCCCTTTCGTAATTCTCTACTAGGTCCCCTTTGGTTGAAGGCTTTTAAGAAATCTCTTTCCCATACTGATGATACCTTTAAGCCTGAATGGGACTACTTCTTAGTTCGAAGGGATATTCAGATGGGTTTTTATAGCACTAAAGCTCTCTCGAAGCATAAGACTATAATGGTATTTTCTGGAGGGGCCGAAGTCTATATTCCTTCCCAATTTGCAAGGCAGTTTGGGTTTGTTCAAGCTATTCCTCTTCCTTATATAAGTGTAGCTAACCCTACATTGCTGGGTAGAGAACACTTAACTCGCCGAAAGGACTTCATCGAACTTTCTGTCAGATTTGATGCTAATAAAGCTGATTTTCCTCTTTATGTGGCACACACATGGTTTCCCTCGACTCTTCCAGCTTTTGCAGAGTGGTGGGATACCATTCGAACTCTATTCTTTGTGGAAGATGTTCATAATCTTGGTGCTGCTTTGTTTAAGGGACCATCAAAAAATAAAGGTACAGACCTCTTTGATTTATTATTTTCATATTTCTTGATATATGTAATCGTTTGTTAACTCTTTTCCTTGATTATTCAGGTGGTTCGAAGTCATCTTCAGTATCCATTGCTAAGCCTGCACTTCCTCCTCCTCCAACTACCATTCCCTCTCGTAGGAATCCTCCTCGAGGTTTGGTTGTTGTTTCAGAAGATTCTGAAGATACCAAGCCTATTGCTCTAATCAAGAAAAGTATAAAAGATAAAGGCAGGAAGAAATCTCGAGCCCTTAAACAAATAAAGGAAAAAGAAATTTCTCAACCTTCAACTACTATTCCTTCAATATCTTTCCCTGTTGAATCTGATCCTGCTGATGAGGCTGCCTTAACTGAGGAAAAGGCTACTGAGCAATCAACAGGTCTTCTTAAAAGAAAAAGATCTGCCCCAAAAAGGTTGTTCGAACAGGTATAAATTCCTTGTTTAACACATATTTTATATCAGATTTCCTTGTTTTTTCATATGTTTAAATTCTCTAATGTTAATTATTTCAGGTGACATCTTCTATCCTTGCTGATCATGGAATAATTATCACTCCTCGAACAACTCTTTCTCCTACTTTTTCTCCTTCTCCAGCTTCTCCTAGGCCAACTTCTTCTTTGGCCATAATTCTTCATCAGTCTTTTCTTCAAATTCCATTAACCCCTCCTTCTGTTGGGGTTAGTGAATCTTTTGAACTACCACCTACATCTCCTAGTTCTTATTCAATAAAACCTTTGTCTCCAACTCCCATTAGCTCGAGACCACCTTCACTTTTATCATCTGAACTACCATCTACATCTCCTATTTCTTCTCCAGTAAAGCCTTTGTCTCCAACTCCTATTAGCTCGAGACCACCTTCACCTTTACCTTCTGTAAATCCTTCTCCTTCTATCCCTATAGGCTCACAATCCCCTTCTTTCTCTGGCCCTTCATCTCAATTTCCTTCCATCGAAGCCATTCTTACTGAGGATTGGCTTTCTGATGCTGAGGAAACTCTACCTAGGCCAAAAATAGAAAATAAAGAGATTCTTCAAGCCCAGCTATTGATTCAAAATGCTCTTAACCAGACACTTCCTTTCTTTCTAGATTCTGCGGCCTTTGATTCTTTTTCAAAGGCCTGTACTTTTCTGATCTCCTCTTCTGAGATTTCGAATGCCACAAAAATTTTCCTTACTCCACTCCCTTCCTTGCTTCAAAATGCAGCCATTAATGCTCATGCCGCTTAAAACTCTCTTGGACATTTTAAGCTGTTAGAAAATGATACCAGAGTGGCTCTAGATCGACTCAAAGATCACAATGCTAAACTGCAATCAACTTCTATGTCAAAGCAACAACTCCTTCAATCTAAACAAGAAATTGCTGATAAGATCAAGGAGCTGCAAGAGCAAATGACTGTGGTTGATAACAAGCTTTCTATTGTTGATCAAGAGTTACTGAACTTATCTCGAGGCACTGATGGATTGGTTGCTTCAGCTGTTAGTTCGAAGACTGATTTGAAGAGATCCATTGCAGTGAGGAGTGAAGCTCAGGATACTATAGCTTTTTGTGAGCAATTATTAGCTAGGGCTAGGGGAGATTTCAAACTGTTATTGTAAAGCTTTTTGCTTACTTATGTATTTCATTTGAATTATCAATGAAAATTCATGTGCCTTTTTTGAGAAATGGTGTTCTTATTTTACTGTGCTTTATTTTCCCATATAGTAGGATAATAAGCTTTTAAGAATTTTCCATTAATTTTTCTTAGGTGAATATACCCATTTAAATTTCTTAAATGATATGCCCCACCTTTTAGAACTCTATGAATTTGGTAAGGTCCTTCTCAATTAGGAGACCACTTTCCATATCGAGGATCCTTTGTTCCTACTGGTAATATTACTTTCCATACCAGATCACCTTCACAAAATTTTTTAGCTCGAACCCTCTTATTATATGCTCTTGATATGATTTTCTTTTGTACTTCGAGGTGATTGAGAGCATCTACCCTAGCCTGTTCCACTCCATCTAACTCTAAGAGCATAGCATGCTGGTATTCTTCTTTTGATAACTTATCCTGGCTCTGAATCCTTAGACTTTTTATATTTATTTCTACTGGCAATACTGCATCTTGCCCATATGTTAAGGCAAAAGGGGTAGTACCAGTACTTGTCTTTTTTGATGTTCAATGTGCCCAAAGAACATCTAGGTTTCATGCCATTTCCTAGGATTTTCATTTACCATTTTTTGAATATTGCTCTTAAGAACTTTATTAGTAGCTTCTGCTTGGCCATTAGCTTGTGCATAATATGGAGTTGAGTGAGTAAGGGTTATACCTAACTCTTGGGCAAATTCCCTAACTTGTTCCCCAGTAAAAACAGTCCCTTGGTCTCCTGTGATAGTTTGGGGAATTCCAAATCTTGTAATTATTTTCTTTAAGAAAACAATTATATCTTTTTGATCAACACTTTTCATAGGTTTGGCTTCGACCCACTTAGTAAAGTAATCGGTTGCTACTATTATAAAAGCATGATGCTTAGAGGAAGGTGGATAAATTTTTCCAATTAAGTCCATTGCCTATCCTCTAAATGGCCAAGGCTTTATAATTGAATGCATTTCAATGTCTGGCACATGCTGTATAGGGCCATGTTTTTGGCAAGCTTGGCATCCTTTTGCATATTCTATGCAATCTTTAGGCATTGAAGGCCAATAATACCCATGTCTTCTTATTAACCATTTCATTTTAAACCCTGACTGATGGGCCCCACAGATTCCTTCATGGACTTCTGCCATTACTATCATGGCTGATGCTTCATCAATGCATCTTAACAGCAAACCTTCAGCAGTTTTTCTAAATAAATCTTCCTGATATAAAACGTAATGGATAGCTTGTAACTTTGTTTTTCGAGGTACTTCTTGATTTGGATTTTCTAAATATTTAATGATTAACATTCTCCAATCATTTTCTTTTTTATGAACTTCCATTACTTCAACTGGGATTCCCCTTTTAGCTAAGGGCAGGATTATTTGTCCGTATTGTAATATTTCTTCTGTTATGATGGTTTTAAATCCAGAAGCATTTTGGGCCACTTGATTGGCCTCTTCATTTTCATTTCGAGGTATATAAGTAATACTTACTTCCTCAAACCAATAGAGAAGATGTTTCACAGTTAAGTAATAGTGAATTAAATTATCACTTAAACACTGATATTCACCTTGAATTTGCTTCACTATTAATTGTGAATCCCCATAAATTTCAACCTTCGAGACCTTCATCTCTTTTAAAATTTCGAGCCCTAAAACCAGAGCTTCATATTCTGTTTGATTATTTGAGAGCTTTTCTTGAATCCTTACCCCTATCTTAGTTCGAAGTCCCATTGGAGATTCCAAAATAACTCCTATCCCAGAAAACTGAGAGGTTTTGGACCCATCGAACCAGAGTTTCCAGCCTTTGGTTGTTATAAAAGCAACCACTTCTTCATTTGGAATTTCAATAGTAGGGTGATCAGTAATAAAATCAGCCAATGCCTGGCCTTTTACTGCTTTTTGGGGAATATATTTCATACAAAATTCAGTTAATGTGATCATCCATCTTCCTATTATATTATTAAGAATTGGCTTTGTCAGCATATATTTTATTATATCAATTTTGGAAATTACAAGGATACTTCGAGGCAACATATAATATCTTAATTTAACAGCGGCAAAATATAAACTTAAGCATAATTTTTCTATTGATGAATATTTACATTCGTATTCATTTAAAAATCTGCTCAAATAATAAATTGCCTGCTCTTTGCCTTCCTCATTATCCTGAGCCAGCATGATTCCAATTGATTCCTCAGCTGCAGCTATGTAAAGCTTCATTGGCCTTTTTAAAGAAGGGGCCATAAGAACTGGTGGAGTGGTTAGGTATTGCTTGATGGCTTCGAATGCCTTTTAATGTACCTTTTCCCATTTGAAATTTGATTCAGTTCGAAGCTTTAATAATGGAGAAAAGACCTTTGTTTTCCCTGCTGCATTAGATATAAATCTTTTCAAGAAATTTAATTGCCCTAAGAACTTTTGCAGTTCTTTTTTATTTGATGGTGGCTTAGCTTGAATTATAGCCTGAGCTTTGTTAATATCTACTTCGATCCCTTTTTTATGGACCAAGTATCCCAAGAAGTTTCCAGCAGCAACTCCAAATGCACATTTCTGTGGGTTCATCTTGAGCTTGTATGTCTCCATCCTTTTGAAGGTAGCTTCTAAATGCTGCAAATGAGTTTCCTTGTTAGGAGATTTTATTATAATATCATCAATATAACATTCTAGGAATATACCTATAAAGTCATGAAAAATTGTATTCATTGCCCTTTGATAGGTAGCTCCAGCATTTTTTAATCCGAATGGCATTACCACCCATTTGAAGGTGCCTAACCCAGGGCATCTAAATGTTGTTTTATGGATGTCTGGTTCAGCTATAAAAATTTGGTTGTAACCAGAATGTCCATCCATCATTGACAACATTTGATTACCTGAGGCACTATCTAGAAGCATATCAATAATTGGCATTGGATATTCATCCTTAGGAGTGGTTAGATTTAGATTTCTATACACACCCTAACTTTGCCATTTTTCTTAGTTACAGGAACTATATTTGACAACCATTCTACATACCTAGCTGTTCGAATGAAACCTGCTTTTAGCAGTTTCTCTATTTCTTCTTTCACCTTTGGAGCAATTTCTGGAGACATTCTTCGAGGTAATTGTTTGAAGGGTTTGAATCCTTCTTTAATGGGTAGTTTATGTTCCACTAGGGCTTGATCCAATCCTGGTAACTGATCATATCCCCAGGCAAAACAGTCTTTGTATTTTTTTAATAATTCAACCAGCTGCTCTTTGTCTTCCTGCTTCAGAAGGCGGCTAACAAAAGTAGTCTCTGGCTTGAGTTGTATCCCCAAATTTACCTCTTCCAAAGGGTCTTGCTGCTGTACCCCCCGAGTGTTCTGATCCTGCTCTTCTATCATGGCTGCCACTTCTTGTAATTGTTCTTGCATTTTTGCGGCTGCCACCTTTTTTAAGGCTATTTTGATGGCCTCGATCTGCTCTAGCAGCTTAATTTCCTTCTTCTGAGGTTTGCTCATCATCAGAAACTAATGATAAATGTGTAAGGAGTTGGTCCCAGTCTTCTTTTAACACCCCTTAAGGCAAAAAACTCACCTCTATGGGACCAAGCTCTCCTTCATATAGTTTGGCTTCTGCTATATTGGAATCAGCTCCAAAAGGTTGTTGATCGGCCTGGACTATCTCAACTTGCTGGTTATCATTTACCAACATTAACTTTTGATGCATTGAGGAAGGGACACACTTGTTTGCATGTATCCAATCTCTTCCCAATAAGGCATTGTAGTTTGCCTTTCCATCTACCACAAAAAAGGCTGTCATGGAGATCTTTGATCCTACCCCCAATTCTACTGGTAAGATTCCTCTAGCTTGTTTTCCATCTCCAGCAAATCCTGAGATTACTACTTCTGTGCTAGTCAGCTTTATATCTTATTTCCCTATCTTCTTCATAGCGGTGAAAGGCAGGATATTAATAGAAGCACCATTATGGATGAGTACTCTATTAATTGGAACTCCATCAAAGTGAGCCTTGATGTATAAAGGTTTGATATGTTGGGTCATTTGATGGGTAGGTCTTTCGAAGTTGTATAGGAAACCATCTTCTAGCTCAGTATTTCCAATTTTTGGGTAGTAACCTTGCCAATCCTCGACCTGTCCTTCTGTTTCTAAAGGTTGGTCAGGCTTTGCTGCAAAGGTAATAGGTAATGTGAAGGCCATATTAACTTTGGCCTCACTGGGTACAGTTTCAAACTGCACTCCTTCTTTTGATTTGACTTCCTCCAACTTCTGAGATAGTTCTTTACCCTCTTTCTTTTCTTCTTCCTGGATTCTTTCCATCTCTGGCTCATCGAGGAGGTCCTCATCTTCATCTTCATCATCAGATATCTTTCTCCTATCAAACCTTGGATTTGCCTTGTTTATCTGTTGCTGGTTAGTCATCCCCTCTATGTTTAAAAGCTGATTTCTTTGTTGCTTCTCCGCAAACTTCCTTTGCTCTCTTCTTCTCTGTGTTCGAGTCATCAATGGGATAACTTTTTCTTCCTGAGTTTGAGGGTGCTTTAAAACATACCAATGATTGGCATTTAGTTTTGGGGGTTTTACCATTTTGGGATGGAATTTGTTATGCTACTGTTCTGCTACCTCGAATGCTTCTTCATCACAGGCTTCTTGAATCTCTTCGTCCTGTTCCTCGAGTAGTTGATCCAGTGAATCATTTCGAGGTATACATCCTTTAGTAATAGGTCTGAAGGCTCTGGCTGGTCCTTGGACTACTCTATATTTTTTGACTGGCAGATCTGGCTCCTGTCCGATATAAGTATATCTTTGGTAAGGCCAATTATTATTCTGCCTTTCAAATTGAATGCCTGGGAAAGTGTTTAACCGATGAACTCCTGTCATTCAAGGCCTCTTAGTGGGCTGTACTCCTTTTTGGTAAGCCATTTGATTTGGCCTAATTTGTTCCTCCTGATAGTGAACTTGTTGTTGGCCCAGTCTTCGAGCTTGAGGATGTGTTTTATTCATTCCTCCTTCTGGTTCAGCAACAGTTTTGTCTTTCAAAGCCATGTAATTTGGCCTCCTTGGCTCTTCTTGGTAGTATGGTTGTTGCTGATTAGGCCTTCGAGTTTGTGAGTCTATCCTGCTTTTCCTTGCTTCTTTAGGTTCGATAATTGCCTTCCCTTTTGTTGCTTTATTGGAAGGTCCTGCTTCCTCTCTATATTTCTCCTGGCAAGCTTCTGCTAAAGCTTTTCCTCAGTTGATGCAAAGTTTGTCCATCAGATTCTCTATCCCAATATACGGAGAAGTGGCACTACTTTCAGTAGAGAATTCTGCTTTAGCTTCCACTTGTACATTAGCTCGAGCCATTAATTTTGGCTTTCCAGAGCCAAAAACTGGCCTCTGCTGTTTTCCTTTAGATAAGTGGATGCTGTTCATTTCTACCTGCAATTCATGAACATTAGGAAACGGATTTTCATCAATTATCATAGTAGGAATATTTTCAGGAAATGTTAAAAGTCCTTTCTTGATATTTTCTTGAATTACATTCCTAAAGACTACACAATTATTAGTAGAATGTCTCTAAGAGTTATGCCATTTACAATACTCCTTATTTCCCAATTCTTGCATGCTAGGGATCCTATGTCCTCGAGGGAGCCTGAGAAATTTTCCTTTAAGGAGATGACCAAAAATTTCATCAACCTTTGTGATATCAAAAGAATATTGTTTTGTAGGGGTGTGCGCGGGTCGGGTGAAGGCGGGTGGAGGGTAAAACCGCCAACCAACCTGCCCTTGGCGGGTGGCTAATTCTCCCACCCGCCAACCAACCCGCCTACTTCAATAACCGGCGGATTGGTTAAATATATGGCGGGTTTCAACCGGCGGGTTGGGCGGTTTGAGCGGGTGAAGCATTACTATTTTTTTTTTATAAACACCTAAAGTTCTTAAAATCTTTTTAACAAGCAAAAACACCTCAAACTTGTATATAACAATGCAATATTGTGTTATTTAGTAATTAAACTATAATCCAAACAATTCTTTCAATAGTAATAAACTAAAGTGCCAAAATAAATTGTCCTACAACAATAGAAGCTACTAACTAGATACATAATAATAAAGGTTTATTATTATTAACAAATCTTACAAACTAACGTATGGTTTTATATTCAAAATTGAAATAATATCAAATCAAATAAGTGCAAATTCAAACTATCATATTAAACATCTCTAAAGAAATAAAAAACACTAACTTGCAAGCATATTCAATTAAGGGAAAATATAATATAGTAATACACTTCATTTTATATAAATATATTATTTATTTATATATAATTATTTGGCGGGTGGTGGCGGGTTTAGGGCGGGTTGTCACCTCTATACCCGCCAACCGACCCAACCCTCCAAAAATTAATCAAATCCACCCAACCCAACCCGCCTAACCATTATAACCGCGGATTGCGGATGGGGTCGGGGTAGGTGGGGTCGGGTTCGGCGGGTTGGGCGGGTTTTTGCACACCCCTATTGTTTTGGAGGAAATTTAGAATTTCCTCGAGGGTTTGCAGAGTTATCTTCAATCTTTATTAGAGCATCACAAGTATAAGGTCTTTTTCCTATTACTTCTGCTATATTTATTTTTAGATTAGGGTCATGGTAATATGTTTTGTAGGAAGAATTCCTTCTTTGTGCTTCCTCTCGTAAGAGAGCTTCATATCTAGAGACCTTCGAGGTTAACTCGAACAAATCTCTAAAATCTACATCATCGAATTTTTTCCTTAATTCAAAGGTTAATCCGTTCTGGGCCAGTTTGACAAATTCGGCCTCTGGTAAATTTACTCTACATCTATTTTTAAGCTTTTTGAACCTGTAAATATACTGAGATACATCTTCCTCTTGGGACTGTCTCAGTCTAGCTAAATCAGCCATGGTTACTTCTGGTTCAGTTCGAAGGAATTGGGCATGAAACATTCCTTCTAATTGTTGCCAATTGCTTACTGTTCCGGCAGGTAAATTTACATACCAGAAAAAAGCAACTCCAGTAAAGGAACTTGCAAATAATCTTAGTTTATGATAGTCATTATTTCCTACCTCCCCACATTGTCTAGTGAATCTGCTTATGTGGTTATGGTAGATTGAGTTCCATCTCCTGCAAAAAGAGTAAACTCTGGGACTCTGAACCCTCGAGGGAATTCGTAGAGGACCTACTACTTCCTGAATGATTTCGACTATCCTATTTCTGTCATCCCTTCTTTGGGGTCTATGTTCCTCCTCCCTTTCATTCCATTCTTCAATAGGATTTCTCATAGGGACTGGTTCTCTTCGAACTGGTCCCTTTCTTCCCATTCTTCAGTGGGATCTCTCATGGGTATAGGTCTTCCCCTAACTGGTCCTCTTCGAGGTTCAAAGGGATCAAATCCCATACCTCTATTTGCTTCCATAGGGTATTGATGGTTTCCTACAGGTCTTACTGGGTGGTTATTTCTTCCCCCTGGGCCATGTTCTATTGGCCTTCTTAACTGGGCTATATTTTCATCTTCCTGTTCTGCCCTTCTACCCCTTTGATTCTGTACTGTCTCTTCAGTCCTAGCAGGCATTCTATTCAATAATAGTGCTGCATGCCGTTCTAATGCCCTTTTTAAGTCAATTCTATTTTGATTTTCTATATTGTTAGAAAAGGTTTCGAACAAGGGCAGCATATTCTCACTCGGCTCCCTAGGCTATTCTGGTTTTTCTATTATTTGCTGCAGCATTTCATTCGTTTGTTATGAGCTAGACTTGGTTTGTTGCATCATTTCATTTATCATTTGTGTATTAACTTGCAACATTGCATTCATTTGTTGAAGTAATGCTTCCATTCTTGCATAAGGATCTTTTTTTCTCACTGGGCGGTCTGTTTCTGAGTCACTAAACTCGAGACCAGCCTGACTAGCCATTTCATCATTGGCATGTGAGGATTCAGCTTGCTTACTTCTAGTGTTAGGAGCCATTACACTTGACTTATCCCACCGGGCGTGCCAAAATGTTGATTCAATTTTAAATTTTTAGGAACCCGAGCACTTCCTTCGAGCACTTCCTCGATGAACCCGAGCTTTCTCTTGTAGAACTTCATTCGAGCACTTCCTTGGAGTCTATAATTGTCTTGAGCCACCTCGAACTCTTGTTCTAGCCTTCCTTTCCTTGAATCTTCTATCTTGCCAACCTTCGAACCTCGAACTGTGATTGATAATAACCCCACTGTGGAACCTTGATGGCCAGCGGCAGTAGAGCTCCCAAATATACCTTTCTTCTGAGGAAAGAAAGAAGCTTTGAAGCTGTTGTGTATGTTTGAGATGATCTTTTTCTAATTACAGTCTCTCTTTTTATAAGAATGATCCTCAGAATCCTCTTCGAACTAGACTTTATCATTTGCAAAACTTCTTTCCTCCAACTGCGGAGCCTCCTTCGAATTGAAATTCTCTTAAGGTTTATCTTAAGAGTCCTTCATGATTTGAATCATTTCTCCTTTTGACACTTGGTACTTCTCTTAAGGATTTAAAGAGATACAAATCTGATCTCCTTATCATTTAATATCTTAATTCAAATTTTTGTATCCTTAACACGTGTTAGCCAATTAATGGCTAGTGTTAAAAATGAATTAACCAAATTCGAATTCCATATATTTAACACGTGTTAGCCAATTACTGGCTGGTGTTAAAAAATGGATTAACAAGTACCATCACACATCAAATAACTAGAAAAACTTTCGTTATTTACGGCGCAAATACACTTCAATGTGCAAACGAGGATTACGAGGGTGAAGCATAAATTTCTTAACTTAAAAATAAAGGAAAAATTAATCAGACTCCGGCCCTAAGAGTCAGATTCTGTATCATGAGGCCCAACAGCTTCTAAGTTATACTGTGAGATTGTTTCAGGATATTTTAAAGTCAACATTTTCTTTTAAAGGACATATCTACCAGCATTAGATGAACTTTAAGTTTAAGATAGATTGCATTTAGAGTTTTAACGACACTTCACGGAATGCTTATAAATTACATTCATTTCAAAATTTGAATTATTAATTTCCTTTTTAAATGTATAGTTTGATGGAGTTTACGTTTAAGATGGATTCCATTTAGAGTTGCACCGATTTTGGACAATATGGAATTTTTATAGATTACATTCATTTCAAAATTTAAAATATTTTCCTTTTAAATCCGTAGTTTTGTGGACCAGCCTCGTGGCGGGGCTTTAGGTGGTGTCCACATCATCACCGGGTGATGTGATTAGGGGGGTTTAGAAAACAACAAAACAAAGGAGTCGCCACCTTATTTTTAAGGAATAAGGAAACCATAAAAAATATTTTATTTTCAATAAAACAAACTCCATTTTCAATGAAAAGACAGTCTACAAACCAGAGTTGGATCCGGGGGCTAGGTTACGACGTGGGAAGGTTCCAAGCTTTCACTTGTAGGCACCCACCTCGCCCTAATTAAAGGACTTCTAATTTATTTGGGCTATTTAAATTTCTTAATGCAAACAATCCTAAATAATTTAATCAACCAAAAAAATAGTGATATAAATGCATTATCTATATTAGTTATATTAATAATAGTAAAAAAAAAAAATACAAACAAACCCTAAGAACCTAGAATACCCTACGGGCATCCTAGGGCGGACTTGAGCCCTATTAGCGCCTACGTAACTTACTAGTATCACCTAGCAAGTATCAAAGTCCACGTAGTTCGACTACCCTAGGACTCTCCTATTGTAATCGATCACATCATCAAAGGTATTCAACCTAATTCAAGACTCTAACTTCGAGAGTTTTTATTCTTTCAAAATCATTTATTTGAAATCATTTCAAATTAAAAGACGTCCATAAAATCCAAATATTCCAAATAATTCTTATCTTTAGAATTCAATTCCAATTAAAAATCTTTTTCAAAGATTTTTAAGAAAACAAATCATATGGGTAGGAATCTCATTCCTAGATAAAAATCTTTAAAACATTTCAAATCTTTTTGAAAATCATTTAATAATCAAACATCTCATAAAAAATCATGTTTATTTCATAAATATTGCATCAAAAAACTTTTTATAAAATATCTCGAAGGTTGACATCTCAAATCAAATAAAACACACAAATCTGATAGCAATCTTTACAACAAAGGAAATTCTTAGGGAAGGTCAAGTGACCTTCCTGGCCTAGGGTCTCTAACTAGCCCTAAAGTTAATCTAAAAACCTAAAAATACTAATGCAATGCATGCTGAAATTTAAACAAATAAGCATGTAATTAATTCTAAAAATGCATGAAAATGCCCCTAAATGCACACTAATTAATCTATGTGAGCCTAAGCATATTTCTAAGTTGGATTTGGCCTAAAAATGATTTTTAGAATAAATTTAAGGACATAAACAAATCTGGACAGATTTGAATATGTACCCTAAATTACTCTAAAAACCATGAAAACAAAGAATAAAAAAGGTGAAAATGTCCTAGCATGCTTTGTACATGAATATTTTAAATTACTATGCAAAAACATGTCAAAAATTACACCAAAATATGCTTAAACGATTGATTTAAACACAAGGGAAGGATCTCACCTTTGCACGCTCCCTCGTACACATTTTATACATCAAAACCATCAAATTGATATCACAAGGGAAGGATCTTACCTTTGCACGCTCCCTCGTCCACATTTTTTTATATTCAAACAAATAAATCCAAGTCGAGTGCTCAAATAATCATAACAGAATCACAAGGGAAGGATCTCACCTTTGCACGCTCCCTCGTACACATTTTTCATATTCAAATGATCAAATCCATGGCAAGTGTTTAAATAATCATATAAAACATAAACAAAAAGACTCAAGACTCATCACATGTCGAATTAACATACTAATATACTCATGTTATCATTAAAATCATCAATTAAACATCGAGAGATTCAAATAACAATATGAATACACCAATATTTATTCTAACATGCTTGTACACAAAATAACTATAAATCTAACCTTACTCATGCATGCATACATAAAATCACGACAAAACTAACTAATCCTAAACATGCATACTAACATAAATCACAACAATGCTAACCTAATCATACACATCAACCCTAATATGCATATTCACATAAAATAGTAACTAAGTTAAACAACCCTAAACATGCATTCTAACATATAATAATAACTAAACTAAACAACCCTAAACATGTATTCTAACATAAAATAATAACAAAGCTAGTTCTAATCATGCATCTACACATAAACAACAATAAAACTAATTTTAATCATGCATCTACACATAAAATCATAACAAAAACTAATCCTAACATGCATTTAATCACAATAAAAGACACGCTAACATGCTTACTAACATACACTCATAATGAAACTAACCCTAATCATACATGCTTACACCAAATAACACCAAGACTAACCCTAATCATACATATGACATGAAATAACGAATAAAACTAACCCTATCATGTTAAACATACTCATAGTAGAAAGAAAAGGAAGAGAGAATCCATCTTTATATGAAAATCAAGAGGACTTACACCATAGCCTCATAAACCTATGTAAGAAATCATGAAAAATGAGAGTCAAGGTTAAGGATTTACCCTTCGATCTCCTTCTTGGCTAGCCTCCTTCAAGCTCCTAGCCTTGAGTTCTTACCCCTTCAATGGTGTAAGAATGAAGAGCCCAAAAAATCTGTAGCCTCCTCTCCCAAAAACCCTAAAATTCTCATCTTCTTCTCTCTAACTCCATAGTGCAGTATATATAGAGCTAGGGTTCAAATCCTTGAATGGTTAGGATTTAATTCTCTAAAAATGATCCTAGGGTTTAGAATTGATCATGCTAGGGTTTGCCAGCTGAAAACCCTTCGAATTTATTCCAAGAAAACAAACCAAATCGGCTAAAATAAGTGGGAAAGTTTCAAACATGCCAAAAATACAAAATGGGCTCGAGCATGCTGGTGACCATCCTAGCCTGGACGGCTGGCCGTCCTGGGCTGGACGGTTGGCCGTCCTAGCTAGGACGGTCACCGTAGTGACTTCCCAAATTTTCTTCCCCAAATTTTAGGGTTTTCATATTTTGGCCATATTTTGGTCAAATTTGATCCAAATCCGATGGTTCAGGGCTCAAAACGACCGTGTTTTGATTCTCCACATTTTTAGAATGTTTTTGGGTTAAAATCAATTGACCATGGTCAAGGGTTTTAGCAAAAAGCTAGCCAATTGACCCGGTTGTGCCAAAATTGGTCATATGACCATTCTTTGTTTTGTAAAATTGATCAATTAGGCTTGCACCACTTCTAAAAACATGGTTTTAATATGAATTTGGTACTTGAAAACATGTTTTGAAAATCTTTCATTTTGGTGAAAATGACCAATTCACGGTCAATTTGATCGAAACCCTAATTCAGCTCATCCTTACCCGTGGGATCGATTTTGGGAGAATCTATCCCAACCATTCAAAGACTCAATTAGCACTCCAAATTCACTCCCCACATCCATATAAACCTCATGAAACAATCCGTTTCGAATTCGGAGGTCATTCGGAAATTATACGAGAAAAAGGACGAAAATGCCCTTCAAGTCGCAAAAACCCTAATTACCTATCGAGCTCTCATCAGAATGCCATGAAAATTTACAGGGATGTTCTAAAACACCTCAAAAGTCAAATGCAATACAAATGGGTCGATTCCAATCCAAATGTACACATGAAATATTGAATTGTCCTTTTCCTCAGAAAAGGGCAATTTGGGCAATTTGGTCTTTACAAGGCCAATCCCTCACCAAATGATCCACTCTTCGAGTTGATCATTTGTATAAGTATATGATAGGAATAATTGGTAAAAATGGGGTGTCCACAAGTTTATTTTCTTAATCTTTTTCATCATAGAATTACTAGTCCTTAGCAACTAAATAGTCTAATCCTTACCAACTCTACTAATAGATATTTTAAAAGAACTCAACTTTTATTCCATCTTGATTCAATATAAAAACTAAGTGATAATGATAAATAAAAATTGATTCTAATATAATAGATTTCAATATAGTGCAAAACAGAGCAGTAACTACAAAATATTCTCCATTTATTTGTTATTGATATGTATTGAGTGCTGATTATCTGTTTTCAATAAAGAACATGTATTTGTTTGTTGTAAGACTGCAATAACTGTAGACACCCCATATTTGACTTGTGTAACACAAGTCATTATTCTATTCCCCAATTGGTTGTGAATGATCAATTATTTTTGGAGAAAGAGGCCTCAAAACCCCAGTTCTCTAAAAGGCATTTTCCCTAAGTAAATAGAGGTTATTATTTCATGTAGGTTTTTAGCTCATAATTGAGTAATTATTTTTGCATTTAGTTTTTGGAGAGCCTAGGAATGTCCATGTGAAATTTTATGACATCCCGATCAAAGCTTGATAGGTAATAAGAACTTTTGTTATTTGAGGGCAGAATGATCATTTTCTCACATACTTTCCGTTTGACCTCCGAATTCGTCACAGTTTGTTTCATTAGATTTGTATGGATGTTTAGAGTCTAGCGAGAAGATTTAATCAAGCACTGGCATGGTTCAAGATTGATTTGGCTTATGATAGTTAATTAACCATCTTTAGGGTTTTGACCTAATGACAAGGGTTCATCCCTTTTCCAAAATTAATGATTTTTATATCCTTAAATTATTTTAAAATATTTTTCAAAAGATATTTTAAGAAATGGCATTTTGTTTCATGATCAATCAGTTAGTCAATTTTAAAACCCTAATTTGAGCCAAAGAGGCTCATAACTGCTAAACCAGCTTGGTTTAATTAAATTTTGACTTTAGTCGATGATTTTTCAACCCAAAACCCTTCTAGATACATAGATGATGAATTCTTGGTCATTTTGGCTTTTGAATCATCGGATTTGGATAGAAAATAAAGAAGATAGGCAAAAAACAAATAGAAAGAGTCCCGAAAAGACTAAAATTTCACAAAATCTGGAGATTTTGGGATTTCTCTACAATGATCGTCCAAGGGAGGACGGCCAACTATCCAAGGGTGGACATCCATCCGTCCTAACTTAAACCACTAGCTGTCCTACCTTGGATGACCATCTCTCCCAGTTTGCCTTATCTCGAAAATACTCCGAGTTTGGTTTGTTTTGGGGACTTTTATCCAATTTCTTTCAAACTTTTTGACCTAATCTGATTATCTAAGACCTTAGGGGGCTCAATATGAACCTTAGGATCATCTTGGTCACATTTAAATCTTGACCATTCATGCTTGAGCCAATTTTCTATAAATTAGGGTTTTAGGCATTCATTCTTCAAGGGAATTTTGGAGATCTTCAAGAAAAGAAGCAAATGAGGAACTCCAGCAGGTTCAAGTCGTGAAGAGGTATAAGTCTTCTTCCCTCTTTACTTTTATTTTGATCTTTTAGAAACATGCTAGTTTTAGCTTTGATGTCTTATAGTCTTCGAGTCTTTTAGTCTTCTTCTTTCTTATTTCTTTTTTATTTATTTATTAAGAAAACGTGTTTAAGTTGAAATAGAAGCATAGTCATGCATGATTAGAATTAGGTTTTGCATATTAGGTTTTCATATTAGGGTTTGCATACAGTCATGTTATTTCATGTCATTGCATACATAGTTTTATTATTTCATGTTAGTAAGCATGTTAACATGTTAGTAAGCATGTTAGGGTGTTAGAAAGCATGATAGGAATTTCCTTTTTCCTATCTTTTAGAATAGAAATATGACTAGGGTTTGTTATTGCAAGTAGGAGCATGATAAGAGTATTTTTTTATTTTCTATTTGTTAGGAGCATAATAGGATTTGTTTGTTTATTTCTTATTTAGAAGCATGAAATAGGAATTAGGGTTTATTATATGCTTATATTTAGAGTGTTAAAGTTTACATGAGATGATTGAATGCATTTTTTGATACAAAACTATGGATGATGGAGCGATTGCACGATGTAAGTTTTTTCCCTTATGTTTACTTCTTCGCAATTGATTGATTGATCCAAAAATGTGGACTACGGAGCGATTGCACAATGTAAGTATCTTCCCTTGTGTTTTTCTTTTTTCTTTTTTCTTTTTTTTATTGCAATTGATTGATTGATACAAAATTGTGAACGAGGAGCGATTGCACAATGTAAGTTCATTCCCTTGTGTTTATTCATCATTGAATGTTGATTTTAGCTTCTTGATATATGCATATTAATAGCATATTAATTAGTTTGCATATTAGTATTATTTTGAGACCCTTAAAGTCATGTTTTTGCATATTTAAAGTATAGTTTTGCATATTAACGTATAGGACTGTGTTAGTTAGTATTTTTCATGATTTTTAGCATGTTTAGATTATTTAAAAGATGGTTCAAAGAATGTTTAACATTCTGTCCAAAATGTTAAATGTGTTTTTAAATCATGTTTTGAATGATTTTTAGGGTTTTTAATATAGAAATTTCATTCTGGGTCTCTTGGAAATCATTAGGATAGAGTCCTTATTTTTTTAGCATGCATTTGCATTATTTTCAAGCATGTTTTTATATGTTTATGTTGTTGTCTATAATTGTATATTAACTTAGAAACACCTTTAGGTTCACTTAAATCCTAGTTTAGGTTAAATTTAGCCTCTAGATACAATTAGGTTAAGTGTAATTTTAAAAACCTAGGTTAGGAGAGGTTTCTTACCTCCGTAGGACTCTTTTATTATAAGAATTACAATCATGTTAAATCTTTTAATTCAACTAGGGTTCTAGTCTTGAGAGACTTTTTTTCAAATAAAACTTTTATTTTGAATTGTTTTCGTAAAATTGAACTCTTTGAAAAAGAGTTATTTTCAAAGTCACACTCTTGGATTAAGAGTTATTTTCAAGTCAAATACCTTTTTAGATAAATAAAAATTATTTTCAAAATTGACTTCTTTTGAAATAAAGAGTTATTTTACAAAAAAAATGTCTCTCTAGAATAAAATTTTAAATGAGTTTAGATTATTGAAAGATAAACCTTTAGATAATGTTTTGCATGAATGTAGTTCCCCACAATAGGACTATGTTAATTCGAACTCTGTGGACTTTGAAGTTTACTAGGAAACTAGTAAGTTACATAGGCGCTAATAGAGCTCAAGTCCGCCCTCGGATACTAAGTGTCCTAGGTTTTTAGGGTTTTGTTTGATTTTCTTTTTATTATTTGTTTTAGTTAGTTAAGTGTTATGTGTGCATGAGATTTTAAAAAGTCCAAGTAAAAAGGAGACCTTTAATTAGGTTGAAGTGGGTGCCTACAAGATGTTTCTTGGAACATTCCCACGTCAAAACCTAGCCCTGGATCCATATTTGATTCGTTGATCATGCTTTTCTAAAAATATGGAGTTGTTTTGTTTTGAATAAAATAAAACATTTGTTATAGTTATCTTATTCCTTAAAAATAAGGTGACGACTCTTTTCTTTTCCAAAAACCCAATTCTGCAAATGTATGCCTCGATTCCCGATGGTTCACAGTAACACATATATAACAAAGTGAACATACAACAATCCATAAAGAAGTATTTGAGAATCTAAATAAGTACATATAAATTTATTTATATTTTGTGTGTTTCAAAATCCAACTACTGTGATAATGGAGCTCAATTTTTACGAAATTCTGTTAAAAAGCTATTTATAATGGAAAAGATTGTTAAACAGATAAATCTATCTATATGGATACATTTGCTTCTCTGTTTTCTCAAATACCTAGAAAACATATAAATTTTTCTGTAATGGGTACTTTATGTTCATTTATTTGGGCTTAATTACACTTTTGTACTTTGTACTTTGGGTTAGTTTTCAATTTGGCCCCTAAACTATTTTTTTTTTCAATTTCATACACGAACTATCAAACATTTTTCAATCAATGACATATGTGGGACGAATGTTAAGTTGGCAAACAGCGATCTAACGTGATAGCTGAAAATTTGGCAGTTCAAACGGTGAAATTGTGGTTCAAACCATTCACTAAGAAAATGAAAAATACAGTTCTGACCCGTTCGAACCAAGAGTAAAATGCACTAAATTTTTCTTTTTGGCCGGTTCAAACCAAGGCCAAAATTTTACACAAATTTTTTCCATTGATAAAATTTGTTCATGGTGTGCTTTGGCTGGAACTCGAAGCGATTCCGACATTTCCATGTCCCATGTCTTTAGTTGGTGCTTTGTATTGTTGGTCTTTTTTGGAATGTAATGAAAATATGGTTATTAAATGAATCTAATGCTTCTTTTAACATGTTATTGTTGTTTTCTTAGTTGCACTTTTAAATGAAATATTTTTTTAGATCATGTAACTAATTGTTGGATAAAAGTTTAGGCCATAAAAGAAAATAAAATTGTTAATTTTTTGCCTTGGTTCGAATCAGTCGAAAATTTCGTATATTTTACTCTTGGTTCGAACGGCCAAAAATTATGTTATTCATTTTCTTAGTGAACGGTTCAAACCACGATTTCACACTTCGAATTGCTAAATTTTCAGCTACCACGTAATACATATTTCGCCATCTCAGTTGCCACATCAGATTGCCTTTTGACAACTTAACAATAGTCCCACTTTTGTCTCTGATTGAAAAATATTTGATATTTCGTGTATGAAATTGAAAAAAATAAAAGTTTAGGTCCCAAATTAAAAACTACCCCAAAGTACAGGGTACAGAAGTATAATTAAGCCTTTTGTTTTGTTTTGTTTTGTTTTGTGATGTAAGTGTTACATTCTTGGAACAAATATATATATGTTTTTTTTTTTTTTTAAATATCAAATACCCTGGAAATAGATACATTTATTTATATGGATTATTGTTTGACAATACATTCCTATTTCAGAATGAACATAGTAAATGTTCAATTATCACAATTGTTGTCTAGAAATGTAATTCAATTGTGCTTTAAAATATTAAAAATGAATATATTATCCAAAATATTCCAACCTAAACATTTTAATCCTAGAAGTCATCATCACTAGCTAGATGTATGTTTATGAAACATTGTTAATGAATGCTTATCATTTTGGCTCGGAATTTTTAATTTTGTGCAGTGAAATTGTTTGAGAGAGAACAAATATGACATGAATGCAAAAATGACATGAATTTTTTAAAGACAAGAATGCAAAATGAAGTGTGGATCAAACTGAAGCTTAAGATAAGAACAAAAATGACTGCAAAATTTTTTCCAATCTCACTAGATTTTCTAACCCTATAAATTTAATTAAGATCAAAAGGTCAAGATAATCTAATCAAAATAATTATTTATATGTTATTTGAAGATTTCATTTTATACCAGTAATTATGAGTCCCACCTAACTTCTTTCCTCTCGATCAAGTGAAATAGAAACACCACCGAAATCATCAAGATGAAAATAAATTAAAAAAATATATATATACACAATAAAGAAAAATTATAACAGTAATTTAATTAAATCATTTTCTAATTTATATTATAACAGTAATTTAATTATTTAATCTATAACCGTAATTTACTTATTTCTGTTCTTTATTTTTGGCCAAACAATCAACTTAGTTTTACACAGAGACTTATAATCTGTAATCTATTTTCGACATTTCACTAAAAAACAAATAAAATTCCTTGCATTTTCAAATCTACTTTTCCAATTGGGTTTTTTGTTACAGTTTCTAGTTTAGAATCCCATAAGAAAAATATTATATTTCCAATGTTGGATCGTTTTGCATTAAAAAATTATAGGATTTCGCTTACAGCATTTAGCCATTGTTGCTGGTGAAGGTGATGCTCCGATGCCGGCACTTCATATCCACTCGCAACACACATTTGTTATTTTTTTAAGGGGAAATTACGAATTGATTCTTGTACTATAAGAGAAAAACACTTTGTACCCCTAGACTATCAATTGTGACACATTGATCCCTGTACTATCAATATGTGACAGATTGCAATCTTTTGTCAATTAATTTAATGATGTTTGTTTAACAGAAAGAAAGTCATGTGCATTCATACATTCACTTATGTTAGTGGAAAAATACCTTCACGTGAATGCATTGATTTTTTGTCTATTAAATAGATGTCCAATTAGCTGACAGAATGGTACAATCTGTCACAAATTGAAAGTACAGATGGTCAAATTGTGACAATTGATAGTTCAGAAGTACAAAGTATTTCTCATTGAGAGAAGTGTTCTAGTCAGCAAATGCTGACTGACTTTAACTAAAGTCAGCAAAGAACACAAATGGATGATTCATCTCAAGATTTCAATCTAAGGGTTTGTGTTCTTTGCTTACTTTAATTTAAAGTCAGCAAATGCTCATTAGAACATTTTTTTTCTCATTGATGGTACAAGGACCAATTTGTAATTTTTCCGTCCTTTTTTTTTTTTTTTCTTAAAATGGGTTTAATGCACTCTTTTGGATGAGGTTTATCATTCCCCACTGCCGGCGACAATCCCACGAAGGTGTTGTAACTACCATATTTGGTAAAAAATGATTTCAGTAAATTTTCAAACCAAGCGAATATAAAAGAGGGCATATCCGTCCAAATCAAATAAAAATGTTATTATCCAAAGAGTGATTCTATTGCCACCCACCCATATTGCTAGTGGCATCCACTTGCTACCTACATCCACTAACAAAATTTTTTCTAACATTAGGACTATTATAAACAGTACGTATAAATATAGATGTACGAATATTGTGGTGAATTATTAAATGTTATTTTATCGTTCTTTTCATCTAACAATTTTCCAACAATATTCTTAGACTTTTTCATTTCAATACATTCCTTGAAAACTTTACCATGAGTAATTTGAAATTCATCATCTTCCATCTCAAGATTACTTTTTACTGAACTCACAATCACTAAAAATTTCTATCTATTCAATCTTATGTACAATGCTTAAAAATTTACAAATTTCAAGGATAGTGATATTTCCATAAGAATTATCCAAAACTTGAATAAGAACAATCAAACTCAAATTCCAAAATATTTCAAGCCTTATTGAGGTATCATAGCAGAAGATAAGTTCAAAAATATTAGGCATCACAGCACCAAAAATAATATAAAAAATCTAAATCTACCAACGGTCATACTTATTCGTCAATATTTTAAAAAATCTCTCATACGAGTTTTGTTAAACAATATTCTCTGATGAATATGTAGGAAAATATGATTGGATATTCAGAATTTGGATAATATTGGGTCTTAACAAATAAATTAAATAAATCAAACAAATAATATTTTTTCACAAAATTCATAGAACACGTGTATATATATATAGACACACACACACACACAATATGCGTATTATTCTGTATTACTTAGAATTATATACTAATTAGGAATCTACAATTTAAACATAGATAAGAAGAAGAAGATTAACACTTAAATAAGAATAGTATTCAATAGCATTTAACATAAAATAACAAGATAAATCCAGTATAAATTAAATACTCACATATTGTCCAGATAGTAGAATGAGTAACACGAGATAGCAGAAATTCAGAAATCGATGTTAGTTTTGATCAAGGCTAATGTTTAACACTGTGTCCTTAAGACAGATTTCATCTCTTCTATTGGTGCTTAGAGTTTCTTAGACGTCTATCTCCCAGGATACAATGATCAACGTTTGAAGAAGAAGTATATCAATCTTCAAGCACGGCGAACTAGAACATGCTTATCTCTCTCTCTAAATGCAGACTAACATAGTGGATGCAATAATCGGTACTAAAATGACTTTGGATGTGGCCTATTTATAGACTAAAAGGTGTCTTTGCAGACAAACACCATGAACGAATATAACTCTATGTATGGACATAAAAAATAGATGCAACCCTAAAGAACAATCATCATTGTTCAGCACAATTTTTATTCAAATTATAACAGAATATAGATGGAAGAGTACTAAAATTAATTTCAAGTTTGATTATACAAAACATCACACTACAAAAAATCTCTCAAATGGTTAAACTAAATCAAGTGAAAATGCTTTGATACCAATTGAAAAATATACCTCTAAACAACAACACAATACGAAATCTCATAGGTTATGGATTACTTGAAAAGTACTGCAATTATCAAGTATGATTAGATTCTACTACGATTAACTTAAAATCGAAAATTCGGAAATAAAAATAATCCCACTAGACTGAAAAATATAGAGGTATAAAGTAAATCGGTGATAATTAAAAGAATTACACTGTAATTTCCCCTACTATATTATATTCCTTTGGTCTCTTACTTCTTGCCATTACAATGTGAACTTTGAAAATATTTTTTAAAACAAAAATTAGAGTAAAAACAAGAATAATGAAAAATAAGACAAAAATATGAAAATTGAAAACAAAAAACCAGAAAAAAAAAAGTTTTATTTTCTATTTTTTTATTTCTGAAAATAAAAAACTGTATTTTTTACTACTCTATGGGCAATCTATTGTTACCTTAATTCTGTCAAATTCAAGACAGACCTTTTGATCCTACAACCAAATATTTTGCAAATGCAAGTGGATAAGGGTTTTTCGGAGGTGCATGAGGACAGACGCTTGGAAGCAGTCATGAATTGGGCTTTAGTTCATTCTCATTTAGGGTTGATTATGCTCATCTACTCATTTTGTTTTAAAAAAATTATATTATACTCCAGATTACACAATATGTGTGCAGCAAAAAAAGAAAGAAAGAATAGTTTATAATAAAAAATATAAAAATTAAAAACAATTTGGTTTAAAATTATATTTAAGAAATTGTCATTAGAGAGTTGAGAGAGATAAGTAGAATAGGGTGGTTATAAAAAATAAGGAATTTGGTTATTAGAGCATCTCCATTGGGTTTCTGTTTGGGCTAACATTGATAAATTTGGGAGCCATATAAAATAAATAAATAAAAAAAGCGCAACTCTAATGGATTGTCATCCATGGCTTCCAAATTCGAGAATGGCATTAATGCTTCCTGTGTTTGAAATTTTTTCAGTAATATATGTCTATCTTCTCCCAAATAGTCTACATCAAATTTTTTTCAAATTTAAAGTCTATTGGAACACAATGGTGCAAGATATGAGAGTTGTCAATTAGAGCATAATAGTGTCAAATATAGGAGGAGCATCCCATTTTGGCACTATAGTACTCCCAAATATGAAAATAGGAGGCTTAAATGGGAGCTCCCCATTGGAGATGCTCTCATGAAAATCTTATATATATATATATATATACAATCCACATTCTGTGCACACATGCCGATTTTCTAAAGTCAACATGATGCCTTTAACTATTTGTAGGATATGTATTTTGAAAATCCGATTGTTGGATTAGATAATCTTTTCATAGATGTCAGACATGTCAAAAGTTACAGTGATACGATGTTAGCATCTCAAAATATAGACTAACACAATTTTTCTCAATGACATTTCTAAGAAACTGACTGTCTGGCAATAATTTTTAGCATGCATGACATCCATAATAAGAGTATGTAATCCAATAGTCGGTTTTTCAAAATACATATCCCACAATTACACATTAGCTTTAGCATATGCTAACACGGTCATATATATATATATATATATATATATATACAGAAATAATCCAATAATATCTTACTTTAGTAAAGTGAGGAAATACTCTATGGCCTTTAGATCATGGCCACAAAGTGAGATCTAAAGTTCACAGAGTGTTTCCTTACTTTAATAAAGCAAGATATCCCTTATTGGATCACTTATGTATATATATATATGAAAATGATCATGTTAGCATATGCCGACTTTCGCAAAAATCGACATGAGGTGGATAGGTAATTATTGGATATGTATTTTGAAAAAGTGACTGTTGGATTAGTGTTAGGTTTTGTGTGTTGGCATGTTTCGTTTCAAAACGAGGGTTTACATTGTAATGGGTTAAAATTGTACTCAAGCTCCCAATGGTCGTTGAAATCTCAAAGGATTAATTTCATTAGTCCTCGCCATATCTGGGGAAGGGAAAAGTGACTTAGAGACTATAGAAAATACCCTAGGTCGTTAGGTGACATTGTGAGAGTTTGAGACGATTATTTAAAAGCTCATTTTAAGTTTTAATTGTAGGATAAATCTATTAGAGCATTAGATTTGATCCAAAGTGTTTATCTTCAAGTATTTTAAGTTTGACAAAGTGGATTAATCCAAGTACGAATTTTGATCGATTCAGATTGTTCGAAATTTGAATAATTGAAGTAAAAAACATTTTGGATCGATCCAAATATCTAATGGATCAATCCCAATTATGGAATTTGGTTTCGTAAGATATCAGAAATATTTTGGATCGATCCATATCGTGTTTTTCCCTGAATATTCTTCACTCTTCCATGCTAGATTCGTTGCTGACGTCACTATGGCATACTTGAGCCTATATAAATAAATACTTTTCTGTACATTTAGCGTAAGAGAATGTACTCTAAGCCTGCTGTCATTTTCTCTTAACCCTAATTAGGTCTTGAGTGAATTGTTGTGTGAGTTTAACTTGATTTCATCATTCAAATCACTCTAGGAGCATTATATCATTGATCTAATAGTTTAGAAACCTTGGGATTTCATCTATTTGTGTTTTGGTGAGGGTTCTTATTTTGCTGGAGATCAAGGGATTCTCATGGCCTTGATGGACATTCAAGGTATTGCCATGGATTTGGTGAAAAGCAAGCTGTAAAGAAGGATGATCCATGGAGTTTGGATTGGGGAGATCTTGAGTACACGTAGGTTTGGGATTGGAGTGCTTTGTGTATGATATAATTTCTTTAACTTCTTCTTTCATGCTGGATTGCTTGATTATTCTCCTGTGGTGTTTTTTCCTTATGGGTTTCCACGTAAATCTTTGTCTCCGTGTGATTGCTTTTCTGTTTTTCATATTATTACTGCATAATTGTTGTTTATGATTGTTGGTTGATTGAAAAACATTTAATTATGTTTGATTAACCATATTATTTTTTTTTCAATTAGATACTATGCATATGTATGTCACGCATGCCAAAAATTCCAGCAATCCAATAATCGGCTTCTCAAATGTCACTTAGAAAAACTGTAACAATTTTTAATGGTCAAAGTTTTTCATAGTCTGCATTTTGAGGTGCTGACATTGGATTACTGTGATTTTTGGTATAGTTGACATCCATTACAAGAGTATCTAATCCAATGGTCGGTTTTTTAAAATACATATCCCACTATTAATTGAAGTTCTCATATTGACTTT
This sequence comes from Hamamelis virginiana, assembly GCA_017140935.1. Taxonomy (NCBI): domain Eukaryota; kingdom Viridiplantae; phylum Streptophyta; class Magnoliopsida; order Saxifragales; family Hamamelidaceae; genus Hamamelis; species Hamamelis virginiana. Next base: position 1,066,287 of record JAESVK010000690.1, on the reverse strand, counting down.
CGTAAAAGTCAGCATATGTGCACAGAATTGAGACTATATATACAGACATGCTATTATAAGATGCACCTTCAACAATTTGTGTAAAGTGGCCTGTGCATAGCCCCACTGCAAGACAAAGTTTGAAAAGTTAACCCATTAAAATAGATGAATTGCTTATAAATTTCATATTCGCTAAAAATCACAATAATCCAACGGTCGATTTTTGAAAAATCCAACCGAGAAAAACTGGTGACATTTTAAAAAAAAAAAAAAAGTCGTAATTTTTTACTGTGACATTTTTCAGAAACTGACCATTGGATTAATATGATTTTTGGCAAACATGAAATTCATAAATAGTTCATCTGATCCAACAGTTGGTCTTACACAATGGTATGTTCATAATAGGAAGAAATAGTCTCACAATTTCCTATATTTTCTTACAATTTCTTGGCAACCAAACAAAGCCTACTAACATATGTCTAATCCCCGTTCCAAAGAAGAATGCATAGCCCAAAATTTTATTGTAATTGGTAAAATTAATGACACCGTGTCTATTTATGTAGATTTTTATAATTCTATAATTATTATGGTCAATAGTAGAATTTATGAAAGCCACATATACGAGTCTATTATAAGATGCACCTTACGTAAAGTTGCATAAGGCGATCTTTATAGAATTAATTGCAAAATAAAGTTAAAAAAATCAAACATTGGATTAGATAAACTATTTATGAATTTCATGTTCACCAAAAATCATAGTGATCCAACGGTTGATTTTTGAAAAGTGTCACAGTGAAAAATTATGATTTTTTTGTTCTTTAAAATATCACAAGTTTTTTCAAGTTGGTTGGCAAACATGAACTTCATAAGTAATTCATCTAATTCAACGGCCAGTTTTCTCAAAAGCCAATCTGGATCACTGTAATTTTTTGCAAACATAAAATTCATAAGTAGTTAATCTAATCTAACAGTTAAATTTTCAAATTATATTCTGCATTTGGCACTATGGACCGTATAACAGCATTGCCATACATATTTATATAATTTGACAATTATATAGAAAAATGCCAAAGCAATAGGGAAAGGTGGGTTAACATTGCCGGATGGTATGGTAGTGTGGCCCCATGCCCAAGAGTTGGCCAGGATATATATTGAATACTTATGCGACTTTCTTCATGGTCCCATGCCTAAGAGTTAGCCATGATGTTGAATACTCATGCAACTTTCTCCATTCATTTATTAATTTTTCAGTGGCTTAGTCCTCTAACAGAATGATAATAGCTACAGAGACCCACCAAACCCACCAACTAAACCTAATCAAATAACCACAGGTCCAGCAATCAATAGATGGAGTGGGAGGTGAAATGATTTACTTGTGACTTCAAAGCAAAGAAAAGTTGGCCTCTGTATATATTTATCTTTATAGACACAAACACCCACACAAAAGGCAGAGACTATTAGGACAATGGTGCAGTTTAGGGCCTTCTTCACATCTCTTGCTCTTCTCCTCTTCATTTTCACCTCTTCCATGTCAATCCATTCAGCAGCCTCTGGAGTTCATGAAGAAAAACATGTCACTGAAACGCGTCGGACATGGCAGAAGAAGCCGTGGATGAATCACGGAAACTTTCGTGGCCCCCGAAAACACCTTGTCAATCCAACCGTGGAGAACCCATTTCAAGTTCAAGAATTGCCTGTATAGCTTTCTGCAGAAGGTCATGTGATAATAGTACCATGATGTAACAGAGCTGTAACTCCATGAGTTGCTTGTAAAGCTTTCTTCTATGTACCATGAAGTTAGCTTTACCATATTCATGGTGCTAGTTCAACCCAGTCATGATCTTATGTATGTTTCCATATATATATATATATATTTCTTGGCACAATTGAATTTGAATACCAATTTGTAAAAACAAAACTATTTTAAAAAGCTTGCACTTAGAGTTGCTGTTTGTTGAAAGGATTGCAGGGGAGTTTGGAGATCTCTGCAACCTTGTACCAGATGACTGTATCTACCTCCTTGGCTACTATGCATTTGTGGACTACTGGAATTGCACCTTTAGATAAGAGCAAGAATTTTTTTTCTTTTAAAAAAATTCCAAGTTAACAAATGAGAAGTTTAACTCATTCTTCCTGCAGGGTCTTTTTTATTATTATTATTAAATTTGTATTGAGAATGCTCATAAGTCATGCTCCAGCAATCCCAAATGGCTTAAAGGGCCTAATTAGAAGCACTGAATTCATTACAAGGCTTTGGGTATTAGTAAATTATTATCAGGAGGTTAAGGACAAGACCTACATCCTATGTTCTAGTAACAAAAAGGGAGTAACCAATGGAAAGGGAAAAAACAGAGCAGCACTCAGCCATCACATAATTGAAGGGCATAATTGGATGTCCTGTGCAGTCATTCAAATGTGGAAAGGGGCTTACTGGAAACAACATGCAGCCATTGCCAGGTAGAAACTGGAAATTTAGGCCTCTGTTTACTAGGAAGATTCTTCTTTCATCTTCGGTGAAAAAGGGCAAGTGTGATTTGCCCAAAAAAAGAAAAAGGATAAAAGAAAAAGGACAAAGGAATGTTGGATTCTAAAAGAAGAGAAGATTTCGACAGCCAAGCAGGAGAAAGAGTGAACCCTAAGCAACTGGGGATTCTCACTCATCTCTTGGGGGCTATCTAAACATTATAAGTGGATGCTACAACACTCTGGTCAGCCTCGTAGATTGACTGCAGGGTGAATTTGTAAGTCACAGTCCCATGCAGTTAAGAGACCTACCTTGATACTCCATCAGTCCTGAGGTCTTTACCTTCATCTGATGATCAAGAAAAATTGAAAAGAACAAAAAACTTTGAATAAAGTTTAGTGATTTATTCATAGAATTTTAAGCCAAAGAATCCAGCGTCACATGCATGCTCCTCCGACAATTACATGTAACATGCATTATCTAAAGAGTCCCTTATTTTCTGTATTCATATTGGTTCATGCTATTCATAGGATTTTATTGCAAGTTATTCTTGTCAGAAATCGCTATTGCCAGCCTCCAAAATCTAACTTGACATCCTCTCATTATTCACTGAGTTCATCAGACCTTAAGGTTGCAAGACAAGATTTCCTTTTCCTCTCCTATCCAACACTAGGCAGCAATGCAGGTTCATCTACTATAAATTTAGTTCACATGATCCAGAATCTGGTAATTAATATCCCAACAATCAGTCATAAATATGATCTTGATTAAAAGAAAATAAAGTGACAATCCAAAATGTCCGTCTGAAACCTGAGATCAATTTTTTCATCACTGATCACCAGAGCTGAAAGAATATACATTAATTAAAGAATCAAAGGAAAACAAACATGAAAACAGAGGAGAAACTGAACTTCCGAATTATCTGTCAAATATACAAGCAAATGCTGAACCTTTGCAACGATTCAGTCAGAAATACATATATTCAAGCAATAACATAAAAAGTGAAAATATTAAGGAAAAAAGAAAAAGGACCATTAAAACTGTATATAGAAATTATGACCAAAAAAAAAAAAAACAACTCAGAATATATACCAGGTATTACATCCCAGAGGCATTACATTCTTCAAGTAGATTTAGGATGTTATGTTCAGGGGCACTAACAGATGGTAGAATTGAGCGATTGGAATGGGTTAGCCGTGGTTTTGTCCCACCAGTTTCGGATTCAAGAGGAGCCCCTTCATTCATAACTGGCAAATCAGCTCTCCTCCGTACACTTGATACTCGCTCCTTCCAGATTCTTCCATCCTGATGAGTGAAAAGCTAAATATTAGAATCCTAAAATATAGCATTGTCCCAATACAAATTGAGGATGAAAGGAGAAAAATAGGACTCTGGTACGAACCCAGAATACACACAACAAAACCAACTTCATTGAATCTTAACCATCTTGCAATATTGTTTTACATATAAATATTTTAGAGTTCCAATAGTTGGTTTTCTGCAGACTTTTTTTTATCCTATTCTAAAGTATCATTAAGCAGATGAACTGTTCAAATTGGTCACATCAGCATCCATCATGGAATCTATTTAGGTCATTTTGCACAGTTCAGGCTCCTTCAAAATGCCATTCACTTCACCTTTTCTTTCCATATACATTACAAAAGATACCCAAATACATATTTCCTTGCATTGCAGGGCACCTGGTTTCAATGTAAAATGACTCAAATCCAAACACCCATGTTCAAGTATATAGACGTTTAGCATTTAGATCATTTTGAGGGTAACATGCCAAAACACCTTGTATTTACATCTATCGACACACGTGTCTGTCATGTCATTACATAACTTCACTAGACTTCTTACCACAAAACCATTCCACCATCATCTCTTTTCTGTTGTTATCTCCATAAAAGGAAAGTAATAAAGCTGTTAACTAAAATAAAAATTAACAGAACCAAACATTGTACAATGTTGTCCATAAACAGTGTAATTTCAGATTGACCGCAATGTAAATCTCAATGCCCAATACCAGCTCTGAATGGCTGATTCTTATTTCCTACCAGAGGTCCCTTGAATCAGAGTGGTTCTTACCAAGTGAAGTGGTCTTTGGTTGCAGCATGAAGGGGTCTCAAGCAAGTTCTCATTGGAGTTCAACTTAAAAATGAATATTCTTTTTCTTTTTTCTTTTTTTGCAACAAGAAACTTTATTAATAAAAGAAATATAGAGGACAAGATGTCCTACCATACAAAGGGAAAAAAAAAAAAAGACAAGAACATGATCCTAAACCAAACCTACAACAAAACAAAGCAAACCACCTAATTACAAACCACCGCCCGATTTCCCAAAATAAATGTAATGCAATGTTTTTTTAGCAAATGCATTGTGATGAAGCTGGCTTCACAACATATACTCAGTCCTCATACAATTTACCATATATTTATCATGACCATCTAATAAAAAAAATTTACTAGTTTATGACACAGAAAATAATAATTTATCTTCTTTAGTGAATATGAAATTCACAGAGTTCTTAGAGAAATAACTTGGTGAGGTATGCTCATAAGGAAACGATTGTGAAGAAACAACAGTAATGAACAGAACAAACTCAATAAGAAATTCCAGGTCACAAAACGAAGAAGCTGTAAAGAGACCAGGAATGCCAATGAAAGAAGATTAGATGGCATGCAAAACTTCTCACTATCTCCTCATCTACAAAAGGTGTTTCCTATTAACTTCATATGAGGCCTTGTTTCTTTAAAATTCCTTTCTATAAAATAACTAGGTTTAACTGCAAGCTTTAGAGGTTTATGTCAATAGATCTGATATGGTAAAGGACAAAGAGCTCTGGTTGCTCACTCAGTACATTTTTAATTTTTCCATTCTTTTCTATCCCTTCCATTCCCCATTTATTCCTTCCTCTATCTTATAGAAGTTTGTTCCCTTTTCCCATTGAAAAGCAATTTGGAAACCAACAACTTCACAGGGAACATACAAGCAATGGATTTGCTGACTTCAGAAGCTGTAAGGCTAAACATTAACACTTTATGCAATGCGAGCTGCATCATTATGGTCAAAACCATAGAAATTTTTTACAGCATGGGCATTTTACCCAAAAAGAAAAAGATTCAAAGGTGGCCCTATAAGTCTTGCCAAGAAACTTTATCAGGAGGCTATATTTATGAGCTTGTTAGAAAATAGAGTTGATGCAACATTATTCAGAGTATTACAATCCTTGCTGTATCTAGAAGGAAGGAAATTAGCATAAAACAATTGCACTGTTCTCATCCCAAGGTCGGTACTTGATAACTGACAATTTTTTTTATTGAACTTGTTCAGATTATCAAGATAATTGTACCTCCTCATAAGGACATTGTTTTGAAAATAAATTTTAAATTTAATTTAGAAAAGTAATTTCCATTCACTGTTTCACCTAATATAGTAAATTCTTCAATTTTAACATGAAAAGAATACTTTCGTATTTCACTTCAGGGTGTCTATCCCAAATCCTAGACTGAACCCCATGACGACTCTTATTTAAAAGGTTCGGTCCAAATTGCTAAAAGCCATAGAGATATAAGACAAAAGTGGTGCCACAAATAAATCCAAAAGTTTACCGTTTGTGCTGCCAAAGAATAGAAGAGCTTAAGGCATGCTGAAATGTAATGTCAAGAGCAAATGTTTTGCGGGCACGTTTAATTTCCAGCAAAAAGGCTTACGTGACAAATGCAATCACCCTTCCAATTTGTAAAATGCCACACGCATGTCTCAAAGAACATCTCAATTGGGTAATAATGATACAATCTGGCCTAAAGGATGGTAAAGATATCATCTAGACCAAATATTAATTTTACACATGATGGTTGGGCTGATTTCAAGCTTTCTAAGAATCCAGAAGTCATCAGACTTCTAACACTGCTCCAGAGATTCACTAATTAACATGAGACTATGAGAGAGGTAGAGAGGGAAAGAAAGGAGAGAGAGAGAGAGAGAGGGAGAGAGAGAGAGAGAGGTAGGCAATATTATATAAGAGAACTAAGAACCAGAATGTAACATCAGGGACTATGCATATAGTATGTACAACATTCCCAATGTAGGAAGCAATGCAAGTCTCAAAACACAAAATAGAAGAGTTGCATTAGACTAGATGGGTGCAAAGCAAAATTGCCAAGCCAAAGTTCTGATTTTGTTTTAAGAGACTTCCAAAATGTTTCCAAGAACAACATGCATCAATAAGACCTAGATATGGTATGAAATGAGTATGGGCTGGCAAAATCATTTTCTAAAAGAATTTGCAATTACTTCAGTCTCTCTTTTAAAACTGCAAATATAGAATCCAAGTTAGAAGTAGGAAGGGTTCTAACTAGAAAGAAGTGAGATTTGAGGAGAGAAATTAACATAATATGGTTTATTTGATGGACTAGTGCAAATATTACATTTATCAGAGAGAACAATGATAGACTTGTCCATAGGTATTGCCATCAACCTGCATTCAAGTCAGTGCCTTAATGAACTTCTTCCATAGATTGCATAGTCTGAAATGATCTGTCCCTAGTTTATGTGCCCTCAGTTAACGTAAATGCCTAAGTTTCCCAGCATTTGTATCAGAAAAGTTGTGGCATCAAGCAAGAAGCCCTTATGTCAAGCTTTTGCTTGACCATAAAACACATCCATATATAAAATTTTAAGATATAAGAATGAATAACCATAAAACATATCTACAGCACGCAAAATGACATCAAAAGAGCAAAAGAGAGAGTGCAAAGCTTTTTGGTTTAACTCTCGAAAAGAAATAAAGAGTGTAGGAGTTATAAGTTGAAAAAGAGAGAATAGATGACAAAACTACGGGGGAGAGAGAGAGAAAGAGGGAAAAACCAAACCCAAAGAAAGTGACAGCTCTAGAATTGGAGCCTTGGCCCTGTTAAACTATGGTTTATTTTGTAAATTGACTATCTTAATCTTTAAAATAACATTTTGAATTCTTTTCTTTGGAAAAAAATAAAAATAAAAATCAACCCTTGAAGTATTCCCTAAAGTATCCTAGAAATATCTCCCAAATATCTGTATAGAAGACTTATTCTTTTTATTTTTAGATTCTTACGAAAGGTATTCGATATATATCCTTTTATCCAACTTGTATCGTATCCAATACAGATATGGGATACAAAAGCAGTTTGAAGCATCTATGCTTCACAATAGTAACCATAGTGATGCAGGACGATTTAAGGGAGAAATCCAAGGTTGAGGGATGGTAGGCTTTGTACATGGGTTAGGGTAGGAATAGAGTACTGTTTTGGGGTAAGACATTGGCTGGAAACACAAAGAACACTTGCTGGAAGTTCTGGACAGCAATGGGTTTTGGGTGCTGGAGTTAAGGTTTAAAGGTTGGTGAAGGTTTGTGGTTATAGGAAGGTAGGGTTTTGAGGGTTAAAGGGCTTGAAATCAAGGTTTATGGCAGAATATAAATAAATACAGCAACACAGTAGGAAAGAAAATAAAAGAGGAGAAAAGAAGAAGGAGTTAATCTAGGAATCACTCCTAGAACCTTAGGCCTCACACCCAAGGACCCTTAGGCATCACACCTAGGGTTAGGATTGCATCACACAACCCATAAAGAGCTTCAATAGCTGCTGGAAATTTCTGTAATTCTTATTCATTATTCAAAAGAGAGACTTACAACCCTTTATATAGAGATAGGGCTCCAATAAGAGAATAGAAATTAGGACTCTAATAAGAAAATAAATAGCAACTAGGACTCTAATAAGAAAATAGCAACTAGGACTCTAAATACAAAAATAAATAGAAACTAGGATTCTAATAAGAAAATAAATAGCAACTAGAATTCTGATAAGAAAATAAATAGCAACTAGGATTCTAATCAGATAAATAAATAGAAACTAGGATTCTAATAAGATAAATAGCAACTAGGACTCTATTATAACTAAACTCTAATTAGACTTGTCCCTAACTGGACTCAATCGAGGAAGGTCCCAAACGGGTATCATCTTGAATTCGAATGGATTTCCATGTCTTTTTGAATCCTTCATCACATAGTCTCCTATAATGCAACTACTAAATTTTTCGACTCTGAAAAACTACATGTTTGCTACTTATATTGAATTGTTTTATGCAAACAAAATTTCCATATTGAAGCCCAATGGCAATAGTATAATCCCTCTATGATGATTGTGATTACTTATATATCTTTAAATCTTGAGTAAAGGCACTCGAGTACTTGCGTTCTAAAATAGGGTACTTTATTCATCTTTGAAATTTCTGTTGAAAAGGTAAGTCAAACAAGCCTTGAATCACCAAACTAGCTCCTGGCCATACGTGCGAGGACCAACCCCAGTGGTTTGTCCAGGCAGGGAGGATATGTTTGGAATTTGTGAGAACCATTTGAATTTCTAAACTAAGTTCAGGCTGGTGGCATCAATTATCAGCCTTTGCTAATATTGTTGTATAAGGCATGCTATCCTATATATAGCATGGATACTATCGTCACTTGTCAGCACTATAGCAAGTCAGAGATTCAAGGAGGTTTACAACTACACAGGCAAGGGGTAGGTAGCTTTGATCCCTTGGTTGAAAACATGCATAACATTTTAATAAAAAAATTTCTACATAACGGTTCTTTTTTCTTTTTCTTTTTTTTTTTACTTCTCATACTGTGCATCATGTCTTTCCTCTCTACCATAACCTTTGTCTTTATGATACCATTTTTTCTTCTCTTTCCATTTGGTTTGGGAGGGTCTTTAAGGGGAGTACGTATAAAAAAACTAAGAAGTAGCAACTTTGTATCATATGTTCAAAGTTTAAAGAATGCACAAACATAATGATTAATTCCTACAATTTAATTACATTATTGAATAGAATTTATATGTTAACAACTTAGTCGAAAGTTTTTCTTTATCCATAACTGACACAGAAATAAGACTACACAATTGAGAGAAATTTTCTAAGTTTTCTAGTATTTTGTCACCTTTGTTGTCCTAATTTAATTACCACATTTTAATAAACTCTACATAGTCGTGTCGAACAATCACTGCCAAGTAATAAGAATTACCCTAAAATATTAGGTGAGATTTATTAAAATAAACTAACCAAGAAAAAAGAAGTAAAGGATTGAATAAAGGAGAGAATAGAATGGAGGAGGGAAGAAAATAGAAATAATAAATAAAAATAAAGTAGAAACAACAAAATGAAGTAAAATATGGCAATAACCAATTGGATTAAACAAAAATATTGAAACATCCAATGTTTTTTGTTTTCACCAGACACTTGTATGTATTCTTTAATACTTTTGTTTTGTTTTGTTTTGTTTTTGTTTTGTTTTGTTTTGTTTTTTTTTTTGTTTTTGAGTTTTTTTATGGGTTAAATACCTATAAGTCTCCTACATAGTGTTTTATACCAAGGTTTTTAAAAATAAAAAATAGGCAAAAGAATTTGAAAATTATTTCAGCAACCTCATGATATAAAATTGGACTTCATGGTATAAAGCTCAAAACTCATGATTTTTTTTTTTCCATTGTCATTGAGAGAGCCATCTAGGGCTCACTGGCCTCCATAATTTCAATTTTATTATTTTTCTCACAAATATAGACGTTTTAACCTAGGGCTTGGGTAACCCCACATCTGTCATTTTTTTTTCTTTTTTTTTTTTTACAAAAAGGAATGCTTTTAAATAATCTCTAATTAGTCCAAATGGGTGGAAAATTTAACCATAATCGACGTGTCGAAATAAAAAACAATGGTCACTGTTGATTGTTTGACACACTGAATACAATGAATGAATTTCTTAGCCTCAATTTTACTGAGGGCCTATAATTAAATAATCTTTAAGAAATCTTATTATAAATAAAACTAATGAAATGTAAAAATAAAATAACTTCATTAGTTTTTTCTACCATCATTACACAAAAAACTGATGAGTTGTAAAAATAAAGATAATATTATCAGAGAGCATTCATTTTTTTAAATAAAAAAATACAGCAAATATAAAATACTAATGAGTTTATTTTTTTTTAAACAAACTCAAATCAAACAAAAACACTAATGAAATTATTCATATTTTTATAACTCATTAAAAAAAATCCACTAGTTTATGATGATTAACGGACTTTGAGTCTATAAATACCAAAAACAAGCTTTTGTAAAGAAAGTTATACAATTTTTTAACTCTTCATTCGCATCAAAATATTTAAAAAAAGAAAAAAAAAAAAAAAAGAAACCTATAAGTTTATTGATCGATTAGATCATAAATATAAAAAGAAGAAAAAAGAAGAAAAGAAAAAGAATGCATATATCCTTCTCCATCTTTAAGTCAGGTGAACAAAGAACTCTTCAATTTATTTATAAGGAGATGCACTAGACATATAAAAATAAAAAATTCTAGAAAGATATGAACTCATAAAAAAATAAAATAAAACATAATAAAATCCAAAAAAAAAAAAAAAATGAAATGTTGGATGTGATTTTTAAAAGCAAAAATTTAACCAACCCTTGCCAGATCCTATCTTGCCATCGAACCAATGAAAAGTCCAAATCATAAGAATCTAACAGGAGCTTGGAGAAAGCATCCAACCAAGAGTAGTTGGAGGGGGAATCATATTTTCAAAACATAAAATAGGAATGACTACCATATTTATTGGATTGCATTTAATTTAAATTTAAATTTTGAAATTAAATAAGTTGTGAGATATTTAAGGAATAAAATATAACTCAAAAAAAAAAAAAAAAAAAAAAAACTAGCAGCAATAAATAATAAAAGAGTTTAAATAGTCTTTCTCAAATAAATATGGAAAATTTAAAAGTTTCTCTTCTATGAGTCGGCAGGGTAAGTCCGACAATATAAAAATAATGATTGAGTTCTATTATAATAAAAACGTTCTTTTGAGTATACAATTTTGTTGGTAGGATTTTTGGGTATAAAAACTTATAACTAGGGATTTATGGATCATTTCCTAAAAAAATTATGGAAGCTAGAATCGGTGTCCAACACTCAGTTGTGAATTTTTTTTTCTTGCTTGAAGACATGGTTGCACCTTTTGGTTCCACTTTCCACATTATTGGCACGTTATATTGCCAGTTATATATGCAATTTGTTTTATAATTTTACTTGCATTGATTATGGAAGTACTCCATTATTACTTGATTTTGCTTGATCATTTATTTATATTTCTTTGTAAAATTCTTTGGATCTCAGTATCTTGATTATTTTGGAAAATTGCACGGATTGAACGCCTATTTATGTCTATATTTTTTAAAAAATGCTATGGGAATCAAATATGTTTATATGCTCTTAATTAAAAAGGTTTAAAAAACATGGTTGGTATTTATTTATTCCCTTAGATTATATTCCCTTGTGTTTTTCTAAATACTCCAAAAGGCAAAAATATAGAAATTTGTGTCGTGGGTTAGTACTTATATTAACTATTAGACTTTCTTTTGAAAGTGTTATGGTATATATATTAATACTTAGTTTGCCATGATCCCTTAAGACAAGCATTACATGTATTCAATCCTTGATATGTGTATACTGGGTTAGACATATTCAATTTTGCATCCTTACTTATACAATTTTTTTATAATTAATTAATGATGGCGAGGAAATAAAATGGTGAGGAAATAAAAGACTCAAGGTTGTTTTCTTCATACTTTTTTTTTTAATTAATTAAAGTTGCCTAATATTATTATTATGAAAACTGTCTTCTTAATTTATACTTTTTTTTTTGTAATTAAATGAGAATGAGGATTGTGATGGGTTTTTATTTATTTATTTTATTTTTAATTTGTGGAAGCTGGAATCGGTGTCCACTACCCAGTTGTGGATTTTTTTCTTGCTTGAAGACATAGTTGCACCTTTTGGTTCCATTTTCCACATTCTTGGCACTTTATATTGCTAATTATATATGCAATTTGTTTTATAATTTTACTTGCATTGATTATGGAAGTACTCCATCATCGATTGATTTTGCTCGATCATTTATTCATATTTCTTTGTAAAACTCTTTGGATATCAATATCTTGATTGTTCTGGCAAATTGCACAGATTGAACGCCTACTGTCACAGGCACAGGTCCTCTAACAGTAAGTTTTTAGTTTGTATGTCTTTAAAAATTAATTTTATTGAATTTGATCTATCATTTTTTTCATATCTTTTTGTATAACTCTCTTTTATATGCATAACATATGATTTTTTTGTATGGATTTTAAAATTATTTTTTATTGAATTTGCTTATCATTTTTTCATATCTCAATTTGCATATCATTTTTTCATGGTTTTTCATGTCTTTTGGTATATATAACTTTCTTTATATATATGGCACATGATTTTTATTGTTTGTACATAAGGGATCTTCTCACAATCTATATCATGAGCACTTAGATTGTTCTTGAATTTGTTGCATGGCTTCTTATTGGATTATGTATACTGTTACATTCAGAGAATTAATTATATTAATCCATTATCCAAATAAAAATAGTAAAATGAATAAGAACATTAAAAGTGGGCATAAAAATTATACTATTTTAATATTTTAATTAACTTAACTAGATAAAGTGAAATGTATTATTTATTTATTTTTATTTTTTGATAATCAACAATTATATTAAAAAGCCAAAGAGGACAAGGAGTCCTACTTACAAGAAGATCAAAAAACTAAAAAACAAAAGAAACAAAAAAACAACATACTCAAGGATTACAAATAGCCACCCAATTATCCCTAATGACATACAAAGGAACACCCTTAAACTCTCACGTCACTGAAACCCACAAAGAGGTTAAAAAACAAATTTTATCCCACAAACTTTGAACAAACCGACTTTTGTCATAAAAAATCCTTGCATTTCTCTCAAGCCAAATTACCCAAAAAATAGCTAAGACCAAAACACTTCCATACAACGGAATGTCTCAAAGAAGACCCAAAAACCTTAAAAACAATCTCCATCATTTGAAAAGCATATTGAAGAACAACCCAAAGGTCATCACCAAGCTGAAACAAGAAACACCACAACTTCCTAAAAACTGGACAGTGTAAGAAAGATGATCAATACTCTCTTCCTCTCCACAACACATCACACACCACTGGGGAGAAAGATACCAACCAGGCATTCTCCTATGAAGAAAGTCATTAGTATTAATTCTTTTATGAGCCACTGACCAAGCAAAAACCTGAATTTTAAGGGGGCCTTCGCTTTCCAAATAAACTTTGCAGGAACAAAGGGAGGAAGCGAAGAGACATCACATAAAGCATCAAAAAAAGATTTACAAGAAAAGGACCCCGAAGAATGTAATACCCAACCTCTCCTATCCTCAATCAAAAGATTCATATGAAAACCATCAAGAATTGCCAAAAGAGAAGAAAGCTCACCTACTTCCCTATCATTAAGATTTCTGAAAAAATGAAAATCCCACGAAACCAGAAACGAATATGAAACCACAAAACTAACAATAGAAGCATTATGGACAAGAGAAAGATTATACAACCTTGGGAACAACGAAACAAAAGAATGCTCCCCTCTCCAAACATCCTCCAAAACCTAACTTTCACCCCATTACCAACCGACAACACAACAAAATTTAAGAAGATGGGAAGAATTTGTGAAATACTTTTCCAAGGGCTACGATAAGTCACCTCCCTACTCACTATAGCATCCCAACCATCTTGCAACTCGTACTTACTCTTGAAAACTTTATGCCAAAGGGAATTAATTTGATGAGGAAATCTCCAAAGCCATTTCCCTAATAATGCCAAATTTCGATGGATAATGTTACACACAGCAAGCCCCCCTTTAGGTTTAGATCGACACACCACCTCCCAACTTATCAAGTGCAATTTTTTCACCTCCCCCCATCCTTCCCACAAAAAATCTCTCATTAATTTCTCTAAATTATTAGCTACC
>JAESVK010000690.1:1036228-1051932 GCA_017140935.1 Hamamelis virginiana | reverse complement strand
CTTCCCACAAAAAATCTCTCATTAATTTCTCTAAATTATTAGCTACCCTAACTGGCACCTTAAACAATGACAAGAAATATATAGGAATATTAGACAAAACTACCTGGACCAAAGTCAACCTACCCCCTCTAGACAATAACACTTCTTCCAACCATCTAACCTCCTTCTAACTTTTTCTATCACTAGATCCCAAAAAGAGACAGTCCTAGGATCCCCCCCCGCCCCCCAAAGGTAACCCTAAATATTTCAAAGGTCACGATTCAACCTTACAACCTATCAAATCTGCCAACCTCTTAACCTCCAATTCAGGAACATTCATCCCCACTAAACCACTCTTGCCCAAATTCACTCTCAATCCAGACAATAACTCAAAACACCTGCAAAATCTTATGAAAGTTCATTAAATATTCTTTATTATTAGACGAAAAAACATCGTATCATCTGCAAACTGAAGATGGGACACATGAACCCTATCCCTACCCACCCAAAAACCTTCCACTAACCCAGCTTCACAAGCCTTATCAACCATTCTACCTAAAACATCAACCACTAAAGTTAACAAAAAAGGGGAAAGAGGGTCACCTTGTCTAAGGCCTCTAGACACTCTAAAACACTCACCGGGTTTACCATTAAAAACCACCGACATATTAACCAAAGACAGACAACCTCTTATCCAACTCCTCCATATAGTACCAAAACCTTTACTCTCCAAAACAAAATCAAGAAAACCCCAATCCACATGATCATATGCTTTTTCAAAATCCACCTTAAACAATAAACCCTCTTTATTTTTAGACCAATACTCATCGACAGCCTCATTAGCTATAAGAACCATATCAAGAATCTCCATTCCTTCCACAAAGGCCACTTGAGAGTAGGAAATGGTGTCACAAAGAACTTCTTTTAACCTTCTTGAAAGAACTTTAGCCAAAATCTTATAAAGCGATGTCACCAAACTAATTGGCCTAAAGGCTCTCATTTTTGCTGCACTTTCCTTCTTAAGAATAAGACAGATAAATGTAGTATTTGTGCATAAATTAACCACCCCATTCTCATAAAATTCTTTAAACACATTCAAAAGATCTAATTTTAAAACATCCCAACAATCTTGATAGACACTAAGAGTAAAACCATCTGGACCCGGGATTTATCCCCACTACACTCCCAAACCGCCTCTTTAATCTCTTCCAACTCAAAAGGCCTCTCTAACCAATTTGACTTCACATCACTAATAGGATACCAATCCAAGCCCTCCACCACTGGCCTATCAACTTGAACAGAAGAATACAAATCACAAAAAAATCTCTTCGCTTAACTGATTATAGAATCCTCATCTTCCCAAAAGACCCATCTTCAGTTTCCAACCTATTAATAAAATTCATTTTCCTATTTCCATTGGCAACCTTATGAAAAAATTTAGTATTGTTGTCCCCTTCTTTGACCCATTTAACCTTAGCCTTTTGACTCCACAAAACTTTCTCCTTAAACACTACATCCTCAAACTTCCCCAAAAGGTCCTTCCTCTCTCTCCTTAAATCCTCGGAAAGAGACCCACTCTCTTCCAATGAATCCAAAAATCCAACTCTCACAACTAAATTATTTTTAACAACCTTTAGATCCCCAAAAACCTCTCTATTCCAAACTTTCAACTTTGACTTCACCCAACCTAACTTTTTCATAAACTTAAAACCCTCCCAACCTTGAACACTAGCTTTATCCCACCACAACTTAAAATTATCCTTAAAAGAAGGATGCATCAACCACATATTTTCAAATCTAAAAGGAATAGGCCCCCATTTGAAAGCACAACTCTCAAGAATAACAAGGTTATGGTCAGACACCATAATAGGATACACCTCTTGCCTACCATTAGGAAATAATTCATCCCAACTGTTAGAAAATAAGAACTTATCCAATCTACAACACACTACCCTTTCTCTACCATTAGACCAAGTATATTTACTATTCAACAACGGAAGGTCTAACAATCCACAATCCCTAATGAATGAATCAAAATCCCAAATACTCCTCGTGACCCTAGAAATAGGAAATTTTTCTGAAAAACCCCTCACCACATTAAAGTCACCCCCTAAAATCCAATACTCACAAAGTCCAAAAAGACTAGACAATTCTTCCCAAAATTGAACCCTACCTCTAACATCATTTGGACTGTATACTCCCGACAACCACCACTCTTTATCATCCAAACTTCTAAACCTAATTGTAACAGAGAAACTTCCAATGACCACCTCCTCCGCTTTTACCACCCTTTTATCCCACATAACGATAATACCACCTGCCCATCCAACCGATGGCAAAGCTGCCCAATCTTTAAATCTAGAACCCCACAAACTTTTAACACACCGCCTATCAACCTCCATGAGCTTAGACTCTTGAATAATCACAATATCAGGAGAAATATTTTTCAATAACTCTTTAATAGTCACTCTTTTTCACAAATCACGTAACCCTCTCACGTTTTAACTAACCATCTTCATTGAGACACCGACACCACCCCTGCCTTACTCCTACCCAAATTCCTATCATAATTTACTCCAAAATCTAGATTTCTAAGCTCTCTAACACCTCTAGACACACTACAAGAAGAATAAATTTTAAAATACCACAAAGAAAATAAATTTATAATGGAGAGAATATTATATAATACGATAAGATATTTAAAATACCATAAAGAAAGAAAAGTTAATAAAAAAAATAAATTAGGATTAGAGAGAGAATAAGTTTATTGTAAGAAAAAGTAGTATACCTAATACTGTTTAATTTTAGTTAAATTTATAAGAGTACAATTAAAAAAAAAAATGAAAATGGTTAGAAATAATAAAGTAATGAAATAAAATCATTAAGTGGTAATGATCTCACATAATTACAAAATAATGTCAACTCATTTTAATTATAGAAAATTTGAGATGCCTTATAAAAGATTCTCAAAATGTTTGAACAGTAAAGTGGAACAAACTTTTTAAATAAGAATTGGAAAACAGTTAAGATCGGATAAAAATGAGTGAGGTATGCTATTTTGTATAATAATTTTAGATTTCATTTTAAATCTAAATGTATTTGTTTTATTATGTTTTTGAGTTAGTAGTATTACAAGATATGGGTGTGTTGTTTCTATGAGTTTGTACGATTATTTATTTATTTTTAGATGAATGTTTTGTTTAAGCATATTTTCGAAACTGATAAATGAATTTCTACTAGATATTTCCATTTTAAATAATGGAAATGAATCGTTTTCTGGAATTTTCAAACAACTTTAATAACGAAGATTCAATATCTAGAAAACATATGGAACAAAAAGAGGCTCAACATGTTAGAATGCCAAACATGCACACCAAACGATTACGGAAAAATACAAACGTGTGGATTCCACCACGAATAGTACCATAAATACCATGCCATCAGCATTAGGTAAGCAGGCAATCCCTATCACTTTTAAATAGAATTATTAGAATTAATATAACAGAATTATTTGGCATGTCTTTTGCTACCACGTGTTGTATTTATCTATCGGATCGCGTTTTGATCCGTAGGCAAATCATAATGTCTATTTTACAATTCAAGACTATATATATTCCATGAATGGGCGAATATATTCCTCCCATGCTCTTTGGGATAAGTTTAAGGATAAAAAACCTTTACCTGATCAAATTATGGTTGATGATAAGGTATATATCCATACAATCAGAATTTAATTATTACACATTTTACCATGTTATACATTTTACAATTTTCAGTCCAGGGTGGAAGTGTGCAGTAAACGGTAAACGCTGATAAAACACAACTCAAGAAATTAGTGAAGCGTGAGTTGGAAAAATTAATTGCTGAACAGTAAGTGCACATATATACAGATTGAAATTCATATATAATTACCATAGACATATAATGCATGTTAATAAATTATTTATTTTTTCAAAAAAAAATAAAACTTTAGGGAGAGCAACACGTGTTTTGAAGAAAAATACGTATATTAAAGATAAACACATGTTTATAATGCATGTTTTGAAGAAAAAAAGAAATAAAGAGTACGCTTACATCAAGAAGGTAATATTTTGAAAATATGTTCTAACATTCATTATTGGTTTATCTTTTTTCAAAAATATTGACACTCTAATATACAATTTTATAGGCGTTGTAAACACGAGCATAAAAAAAAGTACATGTCAATGTGTATGAAAATCACAAGATATTTGATTCTTAATAAACAATGAAATAATTATATTTTACCTCATTATTATGTATGGCTTATTTTAAAAATTGTAATTTTTATTATTATTATTTTTTTTTTACAGATTTATGACAAATATTGCGGGCAAGCAATTAGAAAAGAGTTGAATTAGTCGTGCTTTATTTCATAGTATTCCTTCCTCACATTAATATTTAATGAATCTTTTTAAATTTCATAAATTTTTAAGCTAAAATGAATTTAATTTTTATGTACCGTACTTCGATAAAGAGTAAACATTATTTTCTTTTTATTTTATTGCCGTGCTAATAAATTTATGTTCATAATTCTATTTGTGGTTGCCGTGCATCGCGCGGGTCAATCCTAGTGTATATATATATAATCAAATTCTTTTTTTAGAAGAAAAAAAAAAAAGAAAAAGAAGATATAGCAACCCCATTGTCTCCCCACCTATTCGGCAGAAGCAACCAAAAAAACTCATAAATTTTAGCTTAAATTTGGACTTAACAAAAACTCATGTCCACAGTTGCAAAAGGTTCACGGTTCACGGTTCACATATAAGGTGAAAATATTCAACAGGTGTGAGTTTGAGAAATTTTATGGTTTATTGTATGGATCGAAAGTAGGGTATATGGCCTATTAAAAAGGAAAAAGAAAAAGAAAGCAAGGTATATAATGGCCCTTTAATCATTGATATTAGAGGTAAAGATCACACAACATGGTATGTTTCTTAACCAAGGCAATGGTTCTTAAATATGGCAGAATCTGACCCCAAACCAGTTGACCTGTTCGGAAGAGGCCAATAAGTTCAGGTGTCTTGCTACAGAGTCACAAATTGATCTTGGCTAACCCAAATTGTACCCGATTATAGACATTTCGGTTCTAGTTAAGCATCTTAATCTCCATACCTAAACAACTATTAGCTTTTTTTTTCTTCTGATTTTTAATTATATGATAAATTTATAATTATAACTCTAAAGGTACTTTTCAAAATTTTGTGATGTTGGCAAAATTTTTTATGATTTACATACATAAAGATCTTTTTTTTTTTTTTTTTTATAATCAACAATTATATTAAAAAGCCAAAGAGGACAAGAAGTCCTACTTACAAGAAGATCCAAAAAAAAAGGAAAAAAAACAAAAACAAAAACAAAAAAACAACATAATCAAGGATAACAAACAGCCACCCAATTATCCCTAATGACAAACAAAGGAACATCCTTAAACTCTCTCGTCACCAAAACCCACAAAGAGGTTAAAAAACAAATTTTATCCCACAAGCTTTGAATAGACTGACTTTTATCATAAAAAAATCCTTGCATTTCTATCAAGCCAAATTACCCAGAAAATAGCCAAGAAAAAACACTTCCATAAAATGGAAGCTCTCAAAGAAGACCCAAAAACCTTAAAAACAATCTCCATCATCTAAAAAGCATGTTGAGGAACAACCCAAAGCTCATCACCAAGCTGAAACAAGAAACACCACAACTCCTTGGCAACCGGACAGTGTAAAAAAAGATTATCAATACTCTCTTCCTCTCCACAACACATCACACACCACTGGGGAGAAAGATACCAACCAAGCATTCTCCTATGAAGAAGGTCATTAGTATTAATTCTTTTATGAGCCACTGACCAAGCAACAACCTGAATTTTAAGGGGGGCATTTGCTTTCCAAATAAACTTTGCAGGAACAAAGGAAGGAATTGAAGAGTCATCACATAAAGCATCAAAGAAAGATTTACAAGAAAAAGACCCCGAAGAATGTAATACCCAACCTCTCCTATCCTCAATCAAAGGATTCAGATGAAAACCATCAAGAATGGCCAAAAGAGAAGAAAGCTCACCCACTTCCCTATCATAAAGATTTCTGAAAAAATGAAAATCCCATGAAACCGGAAATGAATATGAAACCACAAAACTAACAATATGAGCATTATGGACAAGAGAAAGATTATACAACTTTGGGAACAACGAAGCAAAAGAATGCTCCCCTCTCCAAACATCCTCCCAAAACCTAACTTTCACCCCATTACCAACCGACAACACAACAAAATTCAAGAATATGGAAAGAATTTGTGAAATACCTCTCCAAGGGCTACGATAAGTCACCTCCCTACTTACTATAGCATCCTAACCATTATCTTGCAACGCGTACTTACTCTTGATAACTTTATGCCAAAGGGAATTAATTTCACGAGGAAATCTCCAAAGCCATTTCCCTAATAATGCCAAATTTCGATGGATAATGTTACCCACAGCAAGCCCCCCTTTAGATTTAGACCGACACACCACCTCCCAACTTATCAATTGTGATTTTTTCCCCTCCCCCAACCTTTTCACAAAAAATCACTCATTAATTTCTCTAAATTATTAGCTACCCTAACCAGTACTTTAAACAAAGACAAGAAATTATAGGAATACTAGACAAAACTACGTGGACCAAAGTCAACCTACCCCCTCTAGACAACAAACACTTCTGCCAACCATCTAACCTCCTCCAAACTTTGTCTATCACTGGATCCCAAAAAGAGACAGACCTAGGATTCCCCCCCAAAGGTAACCCTAAATATTTCAAGGGCCACGATTCAACCTTGCAACTTATCAAATCTGCCAACCTCTTAACCTCCACTTCAGGAACATTCACCCCCACTAAACCACTCTTGCCCAAATTCACTCTCAATCCAGACAATAACTCAAACACCTGCAAATTCTTATAAAAATTCATTAAACACTCTTCATCATTAGACGAAAAAAACATTGTATCATCTGCAAACTGAAGATGGGACACATGAACCGTATCCCTACCCACCCAAAAACCTTCCGCTAACCCAACTTCACAAGTCTTATCAACCATCCTACCTAAAACATCAACCACTAAAGTGAACAAAAAAGGGGAAAGAGGGTCACCTTGCCTAAGGCTTCAGGACACTCTAAAACACTAACCAAGTTTACCATTAAAAACTACCGACATATTAAAGATCTGACTATAGCATTTCATTGGCTGTCAGCTACCTAACAAGATCCCCCTTTCTTTGGGCTTGACCAATTGCATAAAAGATGTGAATCAAAAAACAACATTAAGATTTTTTCAATTATGGGTCAAATAATGTGATATAAATATGTAATCAAGTTGGAATATTGAAACAGTAGGTTTCAGATCAAGACAATTGTTCCCAACTTGAACCCATTCCATTGTCTTCTCTAACAAATCATAGACGCATTATGAAGTTCAGAAATTCTAACAATCAAGAGCACAACTAATGCACAAAAAAAAATAACAATCAAGAGCACAATAAAACCCTACAGGCCTGCTACATCCTAAAAATTCAAAGGATCCAAAATACAGAATCAAAATGAGCCAAAAAATACAGGTACTTTTTTCTCATTCTCTGAGCTACAGTGTAATTCAACTAAAAAGATACATTTATCTTGTGTGATTATTTGTCTGTTTACCTGTACACAAAGACACATGAATATGCATAGACAGAGAATTCTAGAAATGGAAAATGATTTTCAAGCTTACATTAAGAATTGATGGTTCAGGTAGAGGGCATTGAACTGGTTGATCATTATCAAGAGGTTCAGTAGGGTGTTCAACTGGCTTAAACTCTACGGCTACTTCAATTCCATGAGGAGCAGAAGAAGTAGCAGTGACAGTGGCTGCACCAGTAATCTCTGGATTCGAGGGCAACACTTCCCTCTCATCCTGCACCATAAGAAGCAACTCATTATGTAAATAGAACTACAAATTCACTACCAATATCCAGTTATAGATTTTAAGGAAGATAGACAAAACATCAAAATGCATGACATAAACAGCGACCGGTAAGAAATCAGATACAAAACTTATATCCTGGATGGAAATTCATAGGAGCAGGGTGCTAACTTAAGTGAGGACCATTAAGATATTAACATGATAGGGGGCAATACAAAACACCAATTCTTAGCAACCATTATTACCATCGATCTATTAGCCAATCTCGGAACCAATTATTAGCAATCATTTCAGACCCAATTATTACCAACGATCTATGAGTCTAAGACGAAACCACCATGAACAAAAACAATCAAAACCATTAGCCAATCTCGGAAAGAGATGATCAGGTAACAAGGAAGTTCATCAAAATGATCCCTTAATAGCAAATCCTAAGAAGTAAAATAGCAAAATCCCATCAAGAATTCCAAATTTGATATATATATATACATATATATATATATGATCAAGTAGACTAGCTGGTATAGCTCGAGGAAATAGTCAAGCAAATTTCAAAAAACCCAACAACATATAGAAGAGTCAAATTTCGTAAATATTCCCCATTCTATGACAAAATAAAACTCAATTCCCATAAATTTAAGACCTAATGAAGAGGTCAAACCAACCAATAAAACAAAATCTATAGATTCAAACATAACAGATTCAAATAAAATCAACAAAATCAATAAAACAAAATTAAGAGAGAGAGTGAGAGAGAGGTCTTACAAGTGCACTTCGGGTTCGACGAGGGCCAGCTCTGCTGACGGAAAATCTTGAGAAAATACCCACCATATTTTTTTCTCTTGTTTTCACCCCAAAGCTATTATTTACTGGAAAGGTAAGCACAGCAAGGGAGAGGGAAACTCTCCGAGAGAGAGAGAGAGAGAGAGAGAGAGAGAAGATTAGGGAAGTTTGGTTGCTTGGCGTGATGGGTTTTGTCTGTATGGATTCTGGGTGTCGTAGTAATTACATGAGCTTTGGAGTTTTCTGCGAAGGAAAAAGCTGTGGGTTATGGGACTAAGAAGAAAGGGACGGTTGATAGAACCCATGTAATAAAAATAAATAAATAAAGAACCGCCCACAAGAGCCAATTGACAAGGTCTGAGGTACGCACACCAAGATAAACTATTAAAAGAGAGAGGAGAGAGGAGAGAGGAGAGAGGAGAGAGGAGAGAGAAAGAGAGAGGAACACTGAGACGGAGAGAGGAGCGCAAATCCAACGTTGCTGATGCCTTGCTCTTCCACTGGAACCCAACCACCGACCTGTGCTAGGCCCTTAGGGGGAGTTTGGAAGGACGGCTTGCTCAGTGGGTTTGGGTTTCATATCCCAAACCAATGTTTGGCACGATACAAGACCGGCCTTCCTTCAATCCGGGTGGCTCTGCATTCTCCCAAAACGGTAGAATGTGAAGCCTTTTCTCAGTGTGGGTTTGCAAATGGCTAGACTGGGTTTGGGTTTTATAATTTTTCAAAATTATCAGCGTGTCCTTAGTTATTGCACTATACTAAAATAAAATACCATTCAAGTCCCACACTCAATCGATCTTCTTCAACCGTGTTTTGCCTCCTGTAGCGTCGCCGACATTATCAACACAGAAGGAGAAGAGAGAGGAAGAAGAAGAAGAAGAAAAAAAATAAGAAGAAGCCGATCTTCTATTGCCGAGAAGCTTGCATGATCCTCACGGTGCCGCTGCATCCCCTTTCTCTCTCTAAATCCCGCTGGTCCCTCTGCTGCCCGTGCATCTGCATCTTCCGAGAAGCAGATCCCCCTCTGCTGCCTGTGCCTCTGTTATACATAACCTCTGTTATTGGCTTATATATATATATATATAACCCAATAACAGAGGCTATATATATATAAGCCACAAATCTATATAACCCAATAACAGAGCCTATATCTGATCGTGTGTGTGTGTGTATATATATATATGATTTTGTTGGGTGAGATATGTATTGATTTGAGAAGGGATAATTTGGTAATCATGTTAAATTTGTTGGGATAATACCTTGTCCAAACAAACAAAGGTCGGGCTTCAAGCCTGGTCTTCCTATTCCTGATTCCCACCCATCAAAACAATGGAAAGGAGTTACAAAGTTACAAACCCAAACCCCCCTATTAAGACATTCCCAGGCATGAGATTCCTAACCCGCCTACCAAACGCACCCTTAGAGCGTGGGCATCTTGCTCCTCTTGCGACTTTTAAAAATGGGGTTTACATCAATGTTTTAAAACTAAGACCATTCATCAAAATGATCGGGTTAAGAAAAACCAAGACCGTTCATCGGAATGATCGGGTTAAGAGTCAATCGGTTCAACCATCGGATCAACTGGATTGAATCGTGACGTCATCATGACATCATAAATATATTAATTATTTATTAAATAAAAAAAAACTATAAAAGTTCTAAAAAATTAAGGTTAGCTCAACTAAAAAAATATGGACTTCTGGAGTTGTTGCTTGCTAGTTGCTAGTTGAGTTAGTTCGACTAAAAAAAATAAAAAAAGAGGCGTGAGGGTATACTACCAGCTTAACCATTTTACTATTTTAGAGAGTTGCCTTCATGCCACTTTTATCTTATTTCTTTTCCCAAACAAATCAATTTATATCCGGTCACAAGAGTTGCCTTCTTTAAGAATTTTGGGGGGCATTTCAGTTATTTTTTAGGCTTTTTAGTAAATTGAAAAAACAGTCGGTTCAAGTGAACCGTTGAAAAACTTATTAAACTGGCAGTTAAACCAGTAGGTCAACTGGGTTTTACAAAAGAGAGCGGTTTTTAAGTTGGTTTTTGTGGGTTTAACCAACCGGAGATGGACCAATTCAACTGGTTGAACTGGTCGGCCTGGCCGGGTTTGATAACATTGGTTTAGATCACAAACGTGTAAATAGATATGGACATGGACGAAACCATGTAGGTGTGAGGGGTAGCAAATGCCCCCTCAAATATTTTTATATTAATTTTATATCTTGCAATTTTTAAGGGCCTGTTTACTTCGTGAAAATTTTCACAATTTTCATTTTCATTTTCAATAAAAACAGAAAACGGCCTAAAAAACGTGTTTACTTGTAAAAAATGAAAACTATTTTCAAGAAAATGAATTCAGTTTTTAAGAAAATGTGATAACATCAAAAAGACGTTTTTTTGTATTTTCACAAAAACTGAAAACAAGGATTATATCGTGGCAATGCTTATAAACATGGAAAAAAAAATATGTAGACCAATTGTAAAACCAAAAAATGAAAATAATAAAACATATAGAGATAATATATAGTTTTAGTAAACACATTTACACCATTTTATTTTGAAAACAGTTTTCATTTTTGCAAAGTAAACGCATTCTAAAATTCTAAAATTCGCCCTTCCTCAATTTTTTTTGACCCTCTTTTCTATCTCTCTCTTCTTCTTCCTTTTTTTTTTAAAATTCGTTGTTATGTGCTTGATAAATAGAGTTAGGTTTGATTTGCCAATTATAAGAATTAGGCAAATCTTTGATGGCTTTATGAATGATAGCTTGGTTAGTGTTTATAGAGAGAATGACATTTGATAGTATTGATAAAAGCATCTCCAATGGTACGTTATTTGAGCTGTCTTTGCCAAAATTTGGCATCGACACTCAAATAAGTTGCTCGAATGATTTGCCATTTGGAGTGCCAAATTTTGGCAATGGCACATAGAATTGCCAAATTTGGCACCTTAAATGGAAAAAGCCATTTGTGCCAAGTCATATTTTTTTCCTACAAAAAGTGAAAAATGTCATAATATAACATTAGTGCATTGGAGCACATATGTGCCAAAATTGGCATGATGCCATTTGGTGCCATTTGAGGTCTCAAATTTGGCATTGGTACATCAAATGGCATGGATGCATGTATTAGATATGCTTTAATGAAACCATCATACAATAGTTTTAAAAGGTGGTTCCCGTTGAGGACAATTGTAAATGTAATGAATTAAAATATCATTTATCAAATAGTAATGGATTATAAATTTTTGCAATTTTTCGGTCAAATTAACATGATAGAAAAAAAAATGAACAAAAATTTATCGATTTTTTAAATAGAATAAACTATTAACAATTAATTAAAATTCGCCCCCCCCCCCCCCAAAAAAAAAAAAAATCCTGGCTTCGCCCCTGGATATAGATATGGATATGGATTGAAGTGCTCCAATTGTGCTATATCCATTTTAGATTTTGAAATAAAAAAAGGAGAAAATTGTAACGTGGTAAGAAATTGATTGAGTCAAATTGATATCCAAATATGGATATGCATCACCAATGGAGCACTCAAATTGCCATTCATATGCCAAAAATGGATATGCATATACCATTGGAGATAGCCTAAGAACATCTTTAATGGGAAGCTTGTAGCTATTTAGGTCTTCCTTTCTTTCATTCCTATATTTGGGAGTGTAGTATTAAAATAAGAGTTTATTTCGTATTTCACACTATTGTGCTTTAATGGAAAGCTCTCATATTTAACACCATTGTGTTCCAATGAGCTTTAAATTGAAGAAAAAATGATGTGAAATATTTGGGAGGAGATGGTCACAAGACAAAAAAAATTCCAAATATGGGAGGCATAATTCCGTTGCCAAATTTGGAAGTCATGAATGTTATCCCATTGGATTACCTCTTCTTTTTTTCATTTTTTTTTCATTTTTTTTTTTGCCAAGACTCCCAAATTTGGCAATGAAATTCTACAAATGGGAGCCTATTGGAGATGCTTTAAGCACTAATTCACTTTTGCTACTCGAGTGATTCTATTGCCACTCACCCATATTGCTAGTGACACCCACCAATTAATAATTTTTTTTATTACTATTGTACTCACATGCAAATTTACTATTAAGGGTAATATTATATAAATAAAATAAATTAAAATAAATCATATTACTTCTCGTTGCCACATTCTTTTTCCACATTCAATTCATATCTTTTTCATAAACCCAAATCTCACAAACATTTACACTCTTGTATAACTTTTTGAAAACTCTTACAAAAAATGTATTTATTGATCAATGGATACTGAAGTGGTCAAGAGAAATGAATCCAACAATGAAAATATACATTTTTTTAAAGTATGATTCACTTTTTTTTTTTAAAGTTATTTTAAAGTCAAGTTCGTACTTTTGTTCAGCTCTGTAATATTGAACATCAATCAATGTTCAGATAGAGGTAATCAACCAAACATATAAAAATGTTGAATATTACAGAATGTTCAGTCACTCCAATCAAACATATAAAAATGTTCAATAGGGATGTTGAACATTACAGAATGTTTAGTAGGAACTAGTAGAATATCATCATATGCTCAACAATCGTCAACCGAACATATTAGAATATTTACCAGACTAAATTAGAACATATTACAGAATAGTTGGACTACTTTCTCTTCATGGAGCGAAGAAAATAAACTCATTTGTGAGATGAATGGTGGAATGGTTGGGTAACTCTCTTCGTGGAGTGAAGAAAACAAGCTCCTCTTTGGATGGAAATAAATAAATAAATAAATATAAATATATATATATATATATATGGCTTTTTGGTATTAGGTGGGTGTAAAAAGAAACTTATTTTTTAAGGTTGGTTGAGTTGAGATTAGTTTGAGTATTATAGAAGGTGTAGGTAGCAAAAATTATATTTTAAAATTTTATCAGTGGGCGTAGGTAGCAAGTGAATGCCACTAGCAATATGGGTGGGTGGCAATATAATCACCCTTGCTACTCTTTTACTTTAAAGGAGGAATTTCAATTTCATCCCTTCAACTATCATCGATCTACAAATTGCACTCCTAGAGCAACTCTAATGGCGAAAGCCAAATTTAGGGAGGCAAAGCCATTTTTTGGTTGGCTACAGTATCTTTTGCTATGGCTTTGGCTTGATGGGCTCCATTAGGAAGAATCCTCCAATTTTTTTGCTCAACTACCTTTACCCTTATCTCAAACTCCATTATTTTTCATCAACTACCATTTATCTTTCCTCCATCTCAAAGCTATATTATTCCAATTTAGGGGAAAAAATTTTAAAAATAATTTAATGAAAATAAAAAATAAAAGTGGGAAGCATGGGAAAAAGAAGACAGTTTTTTTATATATTTGAAAAGTTTTTTCACATGTGAAGGCATTTGATAAATTAAGTAAAAGTTGGAAGCATGGGACAAAAATTGAAATTTTCTTGAGAAGCATAAAAGTTTTCTTATATGTGAAATTATCTTATAAAGTAGAAGCTAGAAGACCATATAGGATGACAAATAGTCTTTCTTCTCTTGAGAAACGTAAAAGATCTCTCACATGTGAAGATATCTGATAAAATATAAGCTCGATGACCGAATGGGATGAAGAGGAATCCAATGCTCAAGAACTTTCTATAAAATAACACTTCTTTGAAGAAGTGAGGAAGCAAGAGTTGATTTTGTGTTCATATGTATGGGTTTTGATTTGCTTTCATAATTTTTATTTTGTATGGTTTTTCCTAATTGAAGTTTGAATTAAAACAATTTGTGGTAAGTTTTGTTTATTATTCAACCTATTTGGTTGCTTGGTGTGATGGGATTTGTCTGTATGGATTCTGGGTGTCGTAGTAATTACATAAGCTTTGGAGTTTTCTGCGTAGTAAAAAGCTGTGGGTTATGGGAGTAAGAAGAAAGGGACGGTTGATAGAATCCAAGTAATAAAAAAGATACTAATAATAAAGAACCGCCCACAAAAGCCAATTGGTAATTAAGGTCTGAGGTAAGCACACCAAGATAAACTATTAAAAGTGAGAGGAGAGAGAAAGAGAGAGGGACACTGAGACAGAGGGAGGAGCGCAAATCCAACGTTCCTGATGCCCTGCTCTCCACTGGAACCCAACCACCAACCTGTGCTAGGCCCTTAAAGGGGGCGTTTGGAAGGACGGCTTGCTCAGTGGGTTTGGGTTTCATATCCCAAATCAATGTTTGGCACGATACAAGACTGGCCTTCCTTCAATCCGGGTGGCTCTACATTCTCCCAAAACGGTGGAATGTGAAGCCTTTTCTCAGCGTGGGTTTGCAAATGGCTAGCCTGGGTTTGGGTTTTATAATTTTTCAAAATTACAAGCGTGTCCTTAGTTATTGCACTATACTAAAATAAAATACCATTCAAGTCCCACACTCAATCGATCTTCTTCAACCGTGTTTTGCCTCCTATAGCGTCGCCGACATTATCAATGCAGAAGGAGAAGAGAGAGGAAGAAGAAGAAGAAAAAGAAGAAGAAGAAGCCGATCTTCTGTTGCCGAGAAGCTTGATCCTCACGGTGCCGCTGTTGCCGGTGCTGCTGCATCCCCTTTCTCTATCTAAAATCCCACTGGTCCCTCTGCTGCCCGTGCATCTGCATCTTCCAAGAAGCATATCGATCAACCAAAATGTAACTTTGAAAAATTATGACTTTTTTGTTCTTTAAAATGTTATCATTTTTTAGTAGTCAGTTTTCTCAGAAACCAACCATTGGATCACTGTGATTTTTGGCAGGCATGACATACATTATAGAGGTATCTAATCCAACAGTCAATTTTCCAAAATTTACAGTTCAAGTGTCTCTACAAGAGGGTACCTAATGCAAGATGCATCAGGTGTGCACCTGATAATAGCGCCTCTGTCTATATATATATATATATATATATATATCTTCAATCTCTTCATGAGTGTTGGTTGGCCTAGCAAGGTACTCTCTTGTGGGGCCGTGAGTGATCATCATCAAGCATCAGTTCTTTTATTTTCTTC
>JAESVK010000690.1:1011504-1036218 GCA_017140935.1 Hamamelis virginiana | reverse complement strand
GGGGGTGAATAGGGTTTATGGCAAAATTTTGCAATTAATTACCAAATAAAATTTGTTAATATATAACCCTAAAGAATATGCATACATATAATATATATACATGTGTAGTGCTTAGGTTCTGACCAACCCAAGAACAGACAAAGCTCCACTCTTATTTTCTTTTTTCCTTTTGGCATGTCCATATGCATGACATTTGTATGACATGTGCTGCTTGTTTCACATTATATATTTTGACTTCATGTGAACCAACATGTATAGATATTTCTTTGTAGCATGTGTTGCAATGTACAGCTGTGTCCCTCTAGAAAAAGCTTCTACTTATCTTCGCCTTTATGAGTATACTGGAATTTTTGATGCATTATTTCTCATATATTATACTTTTAATCACCATTAGGGATGCATGATGGTCTGATTAGTGCCTCCACCTTTGTGACATTAACTCTATCCATAGGACATCCCTGCATTACGTGGTAGTGGTGATGGCTCGATCTGGTGTGCCAACTCCACAATGGAATTGAATGTACACGTGTGCATCAAATATATATATATATATATATATATAGGGTCACATTCCCCCCCTTACACCCTATTTTGACACCTATGTTTACACCTTGTTTTCAAATACCATTGTAGGTCGAATATTTTGAGAAACCGACCGTTAGATTAGATATTTATCTTATGTTTGTCATGCATGAAAAAAATCGGAGTGATCCAACGGTTAATTTTTTAAAAATATCATTTTGAAGAACTATTCTTTTTTATTAATTAAAAACATAACAGTTTTTTATAGTGACATTTCTTAAAATCTAAACGTTAGATCAATGTGATTTTTGGTATACATGATTTGCATAAGAAAGGTATTGAATCCAACGGTCGGTTCGTCAAAATTTTTATCCTACAATGGTATTTGAAAATGAGATGTAAACATAGGTGCTAAAATAGGGTGTAAAAATAGGGTGTAAGGGAAACGTGACTCATATATATATATTGGCTTATGTAGTCTATAAACTTGCACAGGTCATCACTGACAAGCCTTGAACTTTATTTTTTTGGAACTTGTGATGACTTCGCTAACATCTTTATCTCTTTCATTCTCTTTATTTATTTATTTTAATGTATTTTATTTGTTGTAGGGTTCGAGACTTTGTTTGCTTTATCAACATTTTGATTTTCAAGGATTCTTCCTAAGGCTTTCGACTATCTATTACATTGTTGAATGATGAGAAGGAGTCCATAGATAGAGGAACGACTTTGACTATTCACTCATCTGCGAGCACCATTTCTGTCGTGCCGACTGCCACTTCAAGTCGACTTAAGCACTTGTCTCGATAGTGGGAGGATTCTGATTGTGAACTGGCCGACATGTTGAAATGCCAAGCCTCTTCAAGGGTGCCCATCTTGTGGTCTTCTCTTCACACTGATGCAACCCAGTCTGACATTTCTTCCCTTCTGAGCAGGCGGATAGCTACTGGCGAGGCAAAGTAGTCACTTCCATCCAAGGCGCCTCCGTTCAAGTATGTTGGCTAGTTTGCTCACATTCCCAAGTATTGGGAATGGTTGGAGGATGTACTTAGCCGCAACAAAAAATGTCGTTACCAGCACCAAAGTTTACAATGCATTGTACGCCTCTTTATTCACCTATGATCGAAGTGTTAGTGTCAACCAAGCCTTCTACGAGCTTTGGTGCCCAGCGATAAATACTCTACATACTTCGATAGGAGAGCTTTCGATTTCTCTTTTGGACTTGCGCTTGATTGCTGGACTTCCTTCATGCGGATTCATTTATGATGAAGTGGTACCCAATGCACACCAAACCTAGTTTCTTTCACCAAGCTGTAAACATATTTTCTCGGCATTCTATCATCTTTGCCTCAAGCATGGCGACCCTCATCGAGTGACTTCTACTGTTTGGGTGGATTTTTGGTTTGGAGGCCCCTTGAGGTATCATAAACCTCCCAAAAGACCAATAAAGCAAACTGCAAAAGTGAAGTCTCACCACAATCCATCCGGAATTTTTGATGACCCCCGCAAGCGTACGAAGGATGAGGAAGTCCCATTTGCTGCACTTAACATAAAAGATGAGCACTTATCTGCAATGAAGAAGGAGCTTGAGGCATCGCGTTCTCATGGCAAAGCAGAGCAATCTAAGAACACACGACTGTCTTACAACTAGAGGAAGAGCTTTCCAAGATTAATGCTACACTCGTACTGGATGCATCAGCTAGAGAGATTTTAGAGACACTGCAGTGCTTGTTAGAGAATGTTCGCCGAGAGTTGGCGGATTTAGATTGGCTTTCTTTATATCTTGTATTTGCCCCCATTATGAGTGTTTTTTTTTTTTTTTCCAAATAAGATTGTAATGGCACATTCTCTTGGAATAAAACATTATATTTCACTTTGAGCTTCATGTTAATGAATTTCCTTTTGTGTTGTTTATTTATTTATTGATTTATGTTCCCAACACAATTATGCAATGTTATAATTGTGACTGGACTTCGGCGAATTCCCTAAGCTGCCTACGTACCCTAAAAGGGATTAAGTCATAACATAGTTCAAGGAAAGAGTTTTTTTTTTCCTCTAACTTTTGCTTGAACTGCCCTTTTAGGTTTTGAGTTCAACGGGTCTCTTTTTTATTATTATTAGGTGCCGTACACAGTTTAAGCTTTTGCGGGCCAAGAGCAACATGTAGTTTAAGCTCGTGCGAAAAGGAGTATTGTTGTTCTTTCATTCATGGTAACGTTTTAAGAACTTGCCATTGATAGGGCCAATCCTTAATCCATCCTCAGCAACTATCTTGTAAGCGCCATTGGTATAGACCTCTTGAATCACATATGAACCAACCCACTAGGACATGAATTTGTTGCCTGTCCGATAAGTAATAATAATGGGTTGCCATACAGTAAGAACCAAATCACATTGTTGAAAATATCGAGGGCGCACCTTTTTGTTAAAAGTCTTGGAAAGTTGAGCTTGATAGCATTCTAGTCGTTGTTGGGCTTCGAGTCTCTTCTCATCTAGTGCCTCAAACGGGCATTTTCTTCTATTGTAAGGCCTTTTTGTATAGCAATTCTCAATAAAGGAATTTGGCACTCCAAAGGAAGTACAACTTCTACACCATACACGAGGGAGTACAGAGTAGCTTGAGTGGGTGTTCGGTATGTTGTCCGATATGCCCAAAAAGCTTCTTTTACACTCTCATGCCAGTCTCTCTTAAACCTATCAACCACTTTCTTTAGCAACTTACAAAGTATCTTATTGAATGCTTCAGCGAGGCTGTTGGCTGGGGCATTGTACATGGAGGAATTGTGCTGCTTGAATCCGAACTTCTTGCAAAGTTTGTCCATCAAGCTATTGTAGAAGGGCTTCCCGTTATCAGTTATAATGTAGCATGGCATACCATATCGATAGATGATATTGGTTTGAATGAAACTGACTACGGTCTCCTTCTTAACTTCCTTGAGCGGTAAAGCTTCAGCCCATTTTGAGAAATAATCTGTTGCTGCAAGGATATAAGAGTTCCCTGCTGAAGATTTTGGAGTCAAAGGTCCTACTACATTAATTCCCCATGCATCAAATGGCCACAAAGCTACTGTGGGATGCAGCGGTTCCGGCGGCTGATGTATGAAGTTGGCATGAAACTGACAAGCTTGACATTTCTTAGCATAGTACATGTAATCTTTAACCATGGTTGGCCAGTAGTACCCCATTCTCTTTATCCGAAAGTCGAGCTTTAGTCCCAATTGATGGGCACCACGGATCCCAGAGTGGGCTTCTTCTATTGCTTTGGCTACTTCATCTTCACCTAAACAGCGAAAGAGAGAGAGTTCCTTCAAAGGAACGACGATATAGTGTCTCTTTATAGTAAATGAATCGAGGTGCTTAACGTTGTATCTCAGTCCAATGCCGCGGATCCTCAGGTAATTTTCCATGTTCTGAGTAAACAATAAGTGGTTGCCGCCAATCTTCAGTTTCAACTACGAATACTGACATTGCATTCATCTCTTCTTGTTGAATTTCGGCTAGTGAGGGCAATACCCATATTTGATATACCGAAACACTAACGGCTTCATCTTTAGATAATGCTAAGGTCGTAGCCAAGTTATCATGAGCATCAACAGTTTGGTTATACTTTCTAGGTACATGCTCTAATGTGACATTTTTCGAATTTAAGCAATAAGTTGGAAGCATACTTGAAGTAAGGGATCAAGTCGTCATTCTTGACGTCCTACTGCATTAAAAGCTGGCTGATTACCAATTTAGAGTCCCAATAAACCTCAACTCTTGGGATTTTCATCTCAATCGCCATCTCCAGTCCAATAATGATAGCTTGGTTTTCAGTCATATTGTTTAAACACAATTCACTAGAGCAAATGACTATGACAAAATTTGTCTTAGTGGGGAGACAAAGACTACACCCACCCCCGCACCATCACAACGTGCTGCACCATCGAAGAACATCATCCATGGAGGGAGAGTTTCAATAAAAAAGACATATTCGTCAAGCAAGTTGTAACGCCCCAACCTAACATCCATACCGACCCTTCCGGATAGGTCGACACGTGTCAAGATAGAGGTACAACCTGTCCTGCTCATTCGTATTTCCACATGAGATATAAGAAATAAATATATATAACAAAATGAAATGCCATGTCCATACATTATGACCCATTCGTCAAATATAATACAATTAGGAAATCAAATATATTGCCAACATCCCTGGCAAATGAGATGTATCATAGATCAAAAGTATTCTAAATAACTGATTATAACTTAATAAATTTCTCATGAAATATGTAAGACCAAAGCAGGTAATATCTATGCAGCTATCCACCATTTCCAAAGCAGCGAAATATGCAAACCAAACATGTACCCCGAGTCAACCTGAAATATACTGCAATAAAGCAGGGGTGAGCATCAACGTGCTCAGTAGGGATAATATAACCTCTACACCTCAATAACAACATTTTGATACATGGAATATTCATAAAGATTTCATATTTCCAAAGCTTAGAGGTTTTAATAAATCAGTTCAAAAACAGTGTTTAAAAGCTGTGTGGACTTTCAGTGAAAAACTATATCCTCCAATGTCGAATCCAGTAACCAGAAAACCAGTAACCAGTAACCAGGCATATGTCTCGCATGCGGAATGTCCCATCGCATGTGGACAATAGCCAAATAACGTCCTAGTCCATAGCATGGCACTATACGTCACCGCGCAGGGTCCATAGTATACCCATCGGTATGGAGTTCGGCCAGATTTGGCATATGCGTCACTTCGTTAGGTCCCTAGCATATCCAAAACTTGGACTGAATTGTATTATAGGGCTGTTGATTCTAGGCTAACAAGCCTTTAGCTTAACCGGGCTACTACTAAACCAGGCCGGGGACCGTAGTCACAGCCGCACCCAAAAGTATAATCGAAAGGGGCCATAGGCCCCAAACCCCCAATGATACAATTCAGTCCACAATAATATATATAATAATGCATGTCCTAAAAATATATAACTAATCATATGCCATGTCCACCGAGATGAGGCCAAGACCGAAGACAGGTCGAAACACCGCCAACATCCTCGCATGGTAAAATCTCATATCAAGAACCAGGATCCATCACATGGCATCCAGAATAAACCGTAACCAGAAACCCTTATACAGGCGTTTCCATTTGAATACAAACATTTCCAAAGCTCTATTTCAAATCAATATATAAGACATGTTTCCAAAACCATATTTAGAAACCAAGGAATGATAATAGTTCAAAGGTATATCAAACCACTTTCTTAAATCATAAAGACATTTGCGAGAATGGGCTTTCTTAAAATAACATCCACATGTATCATTTGTAAAACCATTTAGTTATAGCTCAATCATCCTTAATTCATAAAACACTTGGTGGATAAGTATCATCTCCACAGTTGAAACAGTTAACAATTTATAAGGCATTATCACGCAAAACCTTTCATATAGTTCATAAACATGCCACACAAATTCTATGGTTCACAAAACAGGTATATTCCATGTATCTGATTTCACAGTTCAATAAGAAACAAGGTCCATCGGCATTTATAAATCATATCACTTAAATCAAGATTTACAGTTCAAATGGGTAAACAGGGTTCTCTAGCCATCATAAGCCATGTCATTTAAAATCAGAGTTTATAATCCATATAGTTCTCGTAACAATTATAAGATAAGGGTCAAGGTTTGCAACCATATGTGAATCATATCGTTCAATGAACGTTTAGAAATACGTAGAGTTCTCATAACAGTTATAAAACAAATATATCATTACTAACAGTAAAAGGTTACTTATCCCTACCTCAAAGCAATTGTGTTTTCCAACCGTTGTGGCTCCACGAGCCTCCTAATGCAATGCCTAATGCACCCGATGCAAGTGGTCCTCCAAGGGACCCAATCAACACTGAGAAACAAACAAACAGACAAAGCAAAAAGAGAGAATCAAACTTAAGCACAAAGGATTCTAAGATCCCCAAAGCAAACCAACCTAATCCTAAAAGTCATTCACTCTTGAATCTTGAAGGTCAAAAACCCCAAAAATGCTATCCTAAAGGTCTAACAATTTCAAAGCACAAATATACACAAGGCAAACCCAATGGTGTCTAATCCAAGACACACACAACTCCACACTAAGGAAAAACCATAAGAAAACTAAATCAAAAGCCTTAAGACTTTCAAGACATGTTCTCGAGAATGTCAAAATATTATATATTGAATTTTATGTCCAAATGTCTAAAGGTTTAAGAGATATAAGCCAAAGAACACGAAAAGTATGAGAAAGGGCAAATCTGGTATTTTAAAAATATTTATCTTTCCAAACATAAACTAACCAAAACATTATTATATTTAGAAACTAGATTTCATAAGCTTTTCGAGCATATAAAGATCGTTCAAAACGGACATCATATGAAAAAGATATGCGTGTTTAAAGTTTGGGTTGGAAATTAGGCCCTTTCAAAATAGTTTTGCTATTTAAATCATATATCCTAGCTCAGTTATCGAAAATTAAAGAACTTTAGTGTTCTGAAAAGACGACTCGAAGATCTACAATTCACCTTTAATAGCCAAAATCCAAATCAAACATTTTCAAGGCCAAAATCATCAATTTCAGTAACCTACTGGTTTTGGGCAAGAATATTTCCACTGAAAAACAGTTTTCGGTAAAATGGGCATAACTATTTGTACAAAATTTCAAATGAGGTAAGGTTGGATTCGTTGAAAAGCTATTTTAAATACCCACAACTTTCGTGAAGAAAGTTTAGCCCAAAAATGCTTCTAACAGCGCTGAAAGTGTACAGACAGAACTCTCTATTTTTTAATCAAAATCTGCTATGAACCAAATACAAACAATTCCCTATTAAACCATTTCAAATCAGTTTTATACCAACTCAGCAATGTTTTCTACTAATTCAAACATTAATTAGCTTAAAAATCAGCTGGATCATCATTGATTCATCAAGCCCCGAGTTTGAAGCTCACGTTGAGCATCCATGGTTGCTGCTCACAACAACCTTCAACTCAGTTACTCGGAACCCAAAATCAAACCATCCCAAAGGCTGGTCTATCTCAAAATAAGTCTTGCAAGAAAGAACTTATCACATGCAAAGAAGATTAACTCTAATTTGTAACAAAATTAAAGAATCAAAGCTTGGAGCAAGCTTCCATGATGGCCGTGGGTTATTACTCTCATCACAGCTAATTGAAACTCAAAATCAAAGCATCTCAGTAGTTCATACACTACATGCAGCCCCAAAATAAAATGATTTAAACTCATAAAAAAATAATGCATAAAACAATTGTTTGCCCGACTTGCTCAGACTCGAACATATATATCAAAACAGGGACTTTACATAAAATGTTTTTAAGCCTGAAAAACTTAAAAATCAGTCCATGCATGTTTGAAATATGCTTGTTATAGTTATCAGATTTCAAAATGGAGCATAACCGTTAGAAATTCGGCATGCACAGCCCGAAGTACACACTTGTGTATATTAGTTTCAAAACCCAAAAATCAAAATAAGAAGGGGACCCAGATCTGTGCACATGCATGCCTGTAAAACCATTTCAAAACCCATTATCAGTGATGAAAACACATGAATACTCCATGCATGTCTGTTAATGCTCAAGGTAGTTGATATACAAGCTTTAAAATTTCAAATCTTAACTGAACCACTACATAAATCATATGATCCAAGTCAAGGATACTTCAAATGTCCAGATACAGATTTTTAAACAAGGATTTGAGCATAAATTTCTTTAAATCAGAAGAATGTAAAGAGGAGAAGGAGGAAATCAGCAAGTAAAATACCATACTCACCTTTTGAAGAAAAACAAGGGAGCTCCGACAAGGGATTCCGGCAGTTGCACCTCACATTGGCAGCCCTCCCCTTCTCTCCATATTCGGCTCTCTCTCTCTCTCTTTCTCTCTCTTAAGCTTCACAACTGAATGTGAAGTTTGAGAAGCCAGCCACGTGTTTTTAAAGAAGCAAAATAGGGGCTGATTTGCAATATGAAAAAAAAAATTTTAATTTGTTTAATTTGCAAGGGGCCCTTTAGCTTATATAAAACCTTTGAGTTACCCTCAATACCTTATATAATTTTAAAATTTGAAAGTTCTTAATTTTATAAAATACCCCAATCTTTAATATTTTTTTTTTTTTTTCAAACTTCTCAATTTATATAATACACTTCAAAATATGAAACTCTACATTTACAAAACACCACAAAATCATAGATAATCTCAAAAATAATCATTTAAAATTTTTGGGTTATCACACAAGTCGTCAGAAATCTCCCAATCGGCAGGAATAGGATGGTCTGCTAAGAAGTCTGCGATAGCTTGCCCCTTGATAGCTTTGAGAGAGATATAAATGATTTCAAACTCATTGAGTAGAATAGACCATTTTGCTAGACATCCTTGAAAGGACGGGCCTTGACAGCACATATTTCACCGGATCTGCTCTTATTATTAAGTGCACGGTGTATGCTTGCATATAGTGTATCAACTTCTTGATTGCAAAGATAAGGGAGAGACATATCTTCTCGATGGGAGAATATTTTAGTTCTGTCTTGGTAAGGGTCCAACTCAGATAATACAAAGCTTTTTCTTTACCTTTGTCATTTTCTTGAGCCAAGAGTGTCCTAAGTAATTGCTTTTGTGCAGCAATATAAACTAGGAGTGGCTTTCCAGGTACAGGTGCACCTAAGACACGAGGGCTAAGCAGGTATTTCTTAATACTTGCCAAGGCATTACTGCAAGCTTGTTCCCATTCAAATTCGGTGTCTTTTTTTATAAGCTGATTAAAAGGCTAACATCGTCCTGCTAGATTTGAATTGAACCGACAAATGTATGCAAGGTGACATTAAAGACTCCTAAGCTCCCGTAAGTTCTTTGGTTCGGGCATGTTTTTGATGGCATCAATTTTGGATTGATCTACCTCAATTCCACGGTGTCGCACAACAAAACCAAGGAACTTTCTTGAAGTAAAGTCGAAAGCACACTTAAGCAGGTTCATCTTAAGTTAATATTTTCGTAATCGCTCGAATACTACACGTAGATCTTGTAAGTGATCTTTTCTCTTCTTAGACTTGAAAACCACATTGTTAACATAGTATTCAACGATTTTGTGGAGCATATCATCGAAGATCTTTTGCATAGCATGTTGATAGGTTGTACCGGCATTTTTTAACCCAAAAGGCATCATCACATAACAATGGATACCTTTTGGTGTGCGGAAGGCGGTGAGCTCTGCATTTTCTGGTGCCATCTGTATCTAGTTGTATCCAGAGAATCCATCCATGAAAGACAATGCTTCATGCCCAGTAGTCGCATCAACCATAAGCTCAATGATAGTGTGGACCAGCCACCGGACGGGGCCTTTATGGGGTGAGTCCACATCATCACCGGGCGATGTGATTAAGGGGGGTTTAGAAAACAAACAAAACAAAGGAGTCGCCACCTTATTTTTAAGGAATAAGGAAACCATGAAAAATATTTTATTTTTAAAATCAAAACAAAACAAACTCCATTTTCAATGAAATGACAGTCTACAAACCAGAGTTGGATCCGGGGGCTAGGTTACGACGTGGGAAGGTTCCAAGCTTTCACTTGTAGGCACCCACCTCGCCCTAATTAAAGGATTTCTAATTTATTTGGGCTATTTAAATTTCTTATTACAAACAATCCTAAATAATCTAAATCAACCAATAAAGTAGTGATATAAAATGCAGTAATCTATATTAGTTATATTAATAATAAATAAATTCAAACAAACCCTAAGAACCTAGAATACCCTACGGGCATCCTAGGGCAGACTTGAGCCCTATTAGCGCCTACGTAACTTACTAGTATCACCTAGCAAGTATCAAAGTCCACGTAGTTCGACTACCCTAGGACTCTCCTATTGTAATCGATCACATCATCAAAGGTATTCAACCTAATTCAAGACTCTAACTTCGAGAATTTTATTCATTTAAAATCATTTATTTGAAATCATTTCAAATTAAAAGACTTTCATAAAATCCAAATATTCTAAATAACTCTCATCTTTAGAATTCAATTCCAATTAAAAATCTTTTTCAAAGATATTTCAAGAAAACAAATCTTATCGGGAGGAATCTCATTCCAAGATAAAAATCTTAAAACATTTCAAATTCTTTTGAAAATCATTTAGTAATCAAATCTTTCATAAAATCATGTTTATTTCATAAACATTACATCAAAAATCTTTTAGGAAACCTCTCGAAGATAGACTCCCAAATCAAATGCAATACTCAAATCAGATGACGGTCTTTACAACAAAGGACAGTCCTAGGGAAGGTCAAGTGACCTTCCTAAGCCT
Source organism: Hamamelis virginiana (assembly GCA_017140935.1). Taxonomy (NCBI): domain Eukaryota; kingdom Viridiplantae; phylum Streptophyta; class Magnoliopsida; order Saxifragales; family Hamamelidaceae; genus Hamamelis; species Hamamelis virginiana. Next base: position 1,025,359 of record JAESVK010000690.1, on the reverse strand, counting down.
AGGGTCTCTAACTAGCCCTAAAGTTTGTCTAAAATCCTAAAATCCTAATGTCAATGCATGCTGGAATTTTAAATAAATTAAACAAATACACATGATATTATTCTAACAACGCATGAAAATGCTCCTAAATGCACACTAATTTTACTATGTGATCCCAGGCATATTTCTAAGTTAGATTTGACCCTAAAATAATTTTTAGAAGTGATTTAAGGGCATAAACAAATCCGGACAGATTTGAATATGAACCTTTAACCACTCTAAAAATCATGAAAACAAAGAATAAAAAATGTGAAAATGTCCTAGCATGCTTTCTACATGAATATATTAAATTACTATGCAAAACATGTCAAAAATTACACCAAAATATGCTTAAACGATTAATTTAAACACAAGGGAAGGATCTCACCTTTGCACGCTCCCTCGTACACATTTTATATATTCAAACCAATAAATTCATGCCAAGTGTTTAAATAATCATGAAAAGCATTAAAAAAAAGACCCAAGACTCATCACATGTCAAAATAACCTACTAACACATTCATATCATCATTAATGCCATCAATCAAATATTAAGAGATTCAAATAACAATATGAATACATCAATATTTATTCTAACATGCTTGTACATAAAATAACAACAAATCTAACCCTACACATGCATGCATACATAAAATCACGACAAAACTAACTAATCCTAAACATGCATACTAACATAAATCACAACTAAACTACACTAATCATACACATTAATCCTAATATGCATATTCACATAAAATAATAACTAAGCTAAACAACCCTAAACATGCATTCTAACATAAATCACAACTAAGCTAAATAACCCTAATATGCATATTCACATGAAATAATAACTAAGCTAAACAACCCTAAACATGCATTCTAACATAAAATCATAACTAAACTACACTAATCATACACATTAACCCTAATCACATAAAATCAACATAAAAATACCCTAACTATAACTACTCATATAACATCATACAAATAACTATTCTAAACATACATGCTCATAATAAATAAATAACCTAAACACATTAATTCACATAAAATCATAACTAAGTTAATCCCTAACATGCATACTAACACATAATCAAAATAAAACCAACGCTAATCATGATGAACATACTATTATCCTATATTAAAACTACATCCTATTCTAATCATGCATATATATTAAATCAAATAACAAAACAATCAAACTCAAACTAATCATAGTATCATTCATGAACAAATAAGAACATATTATTCAATGATAGGACAATTACCTCTCTCTTTTCTCCTTGATTGATCTCTTTTAAGCTCCAAGCTTATGGCTCTTCTTCTTTTTCTTCCACACCTTAGTTCTCTCCTCCAATGGTGTAAAACCAGATCTGTAGCCTCCTTCCTAAACCCTAGAATTCTCTGAACTTTGTGAAACTCCCTCTCTAACTCTATAGTAGTGAATTAATAGATTTAGGGTTTAAATCATTGAATGGTGGAGATTAATCCATCAAAAATCCATCCTAGGGCTTAGAATCAATCTTCCTAGGGTTTGCAAGCTGAACCAAGTTCGAATTCATTCCAAAAAATTGAATTAAATCGGCCAAAACAAGTGGGAAAGTCACAAACATTCCAAAATTGCAAAATTGGCTCGACCATCCTGATGGCCGTCCTAGCTAGGACGGTCACCATGCTGACTTCCCATATTTTTTCCCCAAATTTCAAGGGATTTCATATTTTGGCCATATTTGGTCAAATCTGATTCAAATTCAATGGTTCAGGGCTCAAAACGACCGTGTTTTGATCCTTCACATTTTTAGAATGTTTTTGGGTTAAAAATACTTGACCATGGTCAAGGGTTTTAGCAAAAAGCTAGCCAATTGACCCGGTTGTGTCAAAATTGGTCATGTGACCTTTCTTTGTTTTGTAAAATTGATCAATTAGGCTTGAACTACTTCTAAAAGCATGGTTTTAATATGAAATTGGTACTTGAAAACATGTTTTGAAAATCTTTCATTTTGGTGAAAATGACCAATTCACGGTCGATTTGAACAAAACTCTAATTCAGCTCATTCTTACCCGTGGGATCGATTTTGGGCGAATCTATCCCAACCTTTCAAAGGTTCAATTGACACTTCAAATACACTCCCCACATCCATATAAACCTCATGAGACAATCCGTTTCGAATTCGGAGGTCATTCGGAAATTATACGAGAAAAAGGACGAAAATGCCCTTCAAGTCGCAAAAACCCTAATTACCTATCGAGCTCTCATCAGAATGCTATGAAAATTTACAGGGATGTTCTAAAACACCTCAAAAGTCAAATCCAATACAAATGGGTTGATTCCAATCCAAATGCACACATAATAATGAATTGTCCTTTCCTCAAAAAAGGGTAATTTGGGCAATTTGGTCTTTACAAGGCTAATTCCTCACCAAATAATCCACTCTTCGAGTTGATCATTTGTATAAGTACATGATAGAAATAATGGTAAAAATGGGGTGTCCACAGATAGGTAGAAGGAAATCATCCTTTGGACATGCATTATTTAGATCGTGGGAATCCACACAAATGCGGATCTGCCCATTCTTTTAATTTTCTTAACCGGGATGATATTCGAAAACCATGTTGGATATTTCACCTCTCTTATAAAGCCCGCTTCAATCAACTTGTTTATTTCAGTTTCTATTTATGGAATTACCTCTGATCGAAAGCGACGTTGAACCGTTTAATAGGGCGAGCTCCATACTTGGCAGCAAAGCAATGGACTGCTACCTTTGGATTAAGTCCTGGCACTTCTTTGTATGTCCATGCAAACACATCTCAATATTCAATTAGGAGTTCAAAGTATTGTTTTTCTTCTTCTGGGGATAGGAGTGCATTGACAAAAATTGGACGCGGGTCATCACTAGTACCTAAATTGAGTTCCTTGAGTTATCCACTGTGGATAGTCCACAATCTTCTAATGGTGGAGGGGCTTGATCAAGCTCATCATTTGCTGATTCTGAGTCGGGATCCATTTCAACTTTAATATGGTGGACAAACTGCACCACCTCTTTTTCATGAATCTCCTCTCAACTTTGTTGTTTCGAGACATCAGTGTGAACACCGTGGTTTGACATTTAGCCTTAAGAGTGCTACCTGAACTGACAACCAATGTTAACTGTCGTTTCAAGGGTCAAGATGTGTGTCTCTTCAGCATCTTTCACCTCAAATTGGACTTCATCATTCTCTTCTTGTTGCTATTAAGCCTTCAACGGGAGACTTGAGGTTCTAATTTTGTCAAAGACCGATCACTGTATTTTTTGGGTTAAGCTTCCCTTCACTTCTCTTGAAACACTTAACCTATTAAAGACTGATGTCCAAGTTGTAGGCACTCTTATTTGGTCAAAGACAGAATTTCGAGGCTTTGGTGTTTATCTCTTTTCTCTGAATTTCTCCACCATTTCACATGTTATGTGTTGTGTTCTCACCTCTTTTCTTTTCACTTTAGAAGAAATTTGTATCTGCTCTGTAGGTGCAAAATTGAGTCCCATTTTAGGGTGATGGACTATGTAAGCTTGTTACTTTAACTTCTTTTGTGTTTCATTAAGGCCATGAATACTTTCTCTCGTGGCTTCGGGGCTTAATGCTCATCGTGGCGTAGGATTTGAAAATTCATACCCTGCATTGGCCAACAACTGGTATACTTTTGGATAAAAACCTTCATCAGTACGCTTGTTAGGAAGAAGACTGTGTTCTATTGGTGTACCAGAAGGCCTAACAAATCCCTTAAGCAACTTACTGGAGGCAGCCTATTGACTTAGTTTTGTAAGGGGCAATGTTAATTACCCTATAAGAGTATGAAGATCCCCTTCCTTCAGCTTTTGAAAGTCTTTTCTCTATTTCTCTTGCTTGCTTGTGCATTCAACAAATGGGGATTGTCCATCTTTTCTTTGAGATAATGGGACATATTTGTAGACTAGTGATTTTGCCACAACCTTTGGATTTAACTTTTCTTTCTTGAGAGGGTTAATTGGTGTAAAGGCATGAGCACTACGGGAACGTCTTCTATAATAACTGATGTCTTTTTTTTTTTTTTTGCTCTTAGACTTTCTTTTTCTGGTGGATGGAATCTCAACTAGAAAGACCTCCTTTAATGTGTCATAATCTTGATAGAACTTCGCATTTACAAAGTAGGTCTCTGCCTCTGTGAAAGGCTTGATATCTGCATCCACTTTTTTTTATTCTCCATTCTTGTAAAACTTAAAGCATTTGAAGAGTCGATGGGACCACTCCTTTCTCATGAACCCAAGGATGTCCTAAAAGTAGGTTGTAAGACATTTTTGCATCAATCACATGGAATTAAGTGCCCGAGACTAGCTCTCCCATAGCGGAGATGGATCATACCAATTGTACGTTGGGCCCCTTAATTGAAGCCTTGTATCATTAGGCGATTCTGAGCTAAATCTCCTACTGCAATTCCCAACTGCTTCATTGTCATTTTAGCATAATGTTAATAGCCGAGCCTCCATCAATGAGGATACGGTTGACCTTCTGTTCGCGAATGTAACATGAAACGAATAGGGATCGATTGTAAGGTTTTGAACCAATTGCAAATCTTCATCGATAAAAGTAATAGCTGTGCAACAAACAGTGCATGTAACAAGACTTGCTTCAACTTCTATGTTCTTACTTATCTCTGAGAGGTATTTTTTTGGCTCTTCAAGTGCTTGAACCAATGCTTCCCGAGCTGCTTGTGGGAGTTTCAATACATCTTGAAGGGCAAACCTTGCTAGTAGTCTCTACAATGGGTCGAATGCTCTAGGCTTAGTAGAAGACGAATTAAAAGCCTTTGAAGTAGGTTATCTTGGGACTTCCTCTTCTTTTTCTGAGATTTCCCCTTCACTTTTCGAAGTTTGCTTTTCACTTTCTGATGCATCTTCTTTACTATGAGTCTCATAACGCGAAACTGTATAGACCATTTCAACTTTATCATCAAAGAAATTTTGCGGAAAGAATTCTGGTAAGGTGATAATTGTACGAGCTTTCTGCTTATGGGGTTCATTCCTCTTCATGTCTGCTTTCAGAGCCTTGGTTCTTCTGTCAATCCTCTACATTTGGCAGAAATAATAACTTGTAATAGGTTGTGTAACATTTGACTAAACTTGTTGTGGCTTCAGCATTGGTTATCCTTTTTGCTTCCACCGTTTGACAATTGTCCATCCTTATTCATCATCAGTAGCATATAGGCTATCGAAGTCAGAGTCGATCACCTAATTATCTGTTGGCACTTCAATTTTTACAGGATCAAGGGACCCAAATTTTAGTACTTGAAAGCATGCCCCCTTCGTTGTTGTAGTCTTTTGCTCAAACTTATGTGAAGTGCACACTAATGAGCCAAGAGAACCAATATAGATAGCTGCATGATTTGATTGTGCCACATCATCGATATCTAAGTCAGTCTTTTATTGTTTTGTGAGACACATGATCAACTCCTTCAAGATGAAACATTTCTCTATTGGATGACTAATGATGCAGTGATATCTGCAATAATTCGAATCATTGACACGACCCATCTCCTCCGGCCATTTGTATTCCGGGAGTTCAATCACCTTCTTTTCCAACAAGTCTTCCAGCATGTTTGGAACATCATAGTTAGGGAAGGGATATTATTTTTCCTCCATCTCTTTGAGTGTTGGTTGACGCTTCTCGCCATTTTGGCGTCGCTCGACCCATTTTTCCTCTTTTCTTCTTTCTTTTCTAGATAATTTGGCAGGGGCGGTGTTAACCGCCATTGATTCCTTGGTGCCAGCCTTCGAAGGCTTATCATTCCTCCCTACTTCATTCTTCTCTTTTCGATACTCTACAATTGGAGGTTTGTTGTCGCCACAACTAGCGATGCTAAGTTCCATGTCATGAGCTCTTGTTGCTATTTCTTCAAAAGTATGAGGCTTAATCCCTTGAAGCATGTAAAGCGAGCCCTAATGCATACCTTGTATGCACATCTCTATTGCTGATACTTCAGTTAGTCGATCCTTACAGTCTAAGCTTAAAGTACGCCATCTAATTATGTAGTCGACGACGAGCTTATCATTCCACTGTTTTGTGCTTATAAGCTCGATCATACTAATTGTTCGGCGAGTACTGTAGAAACGGTTAAGGAATTCTCGTTCTATCTGTCCCAAACTATCAATAGACTCGGCCTAAAGATCGGTATACTAGTCAAAGGCATTCCCTTTAAGTGAACGAATGAATTGCTTGACAAGTAGATCTCCTTCCGTACCTGTATCATTGCAAGTTTCGACAAAATGGGCGATATGCTGTCTCAGATTTCCTTTTCCGTTAAACTGCAAGAATTTAGGCGGTCGGTATCCAATAGGCATCCTCGTATTGTCTATCCACTTGGTGTAAGGTTTTGTATACATGAGTGTGCTTTGTGGAGTAGGTTCATACTGCGCTCTTATTGTGTTCGTGATCATGTCATGTAACTGTTGAACATACAAGGAGGCGATAAAAGCGGATTGAACAGATTGATCAGACGCATGTGTTACAACCACCGATTTGTTCGGCATCTTAATGGTTTGATCATGATGTGGTGTGAAGCCAGGAGGGTGTGTGGGGCCTTTGCTAGACTCTCCCATATTCTGGACTTTGAACTTGTTCATTAGAGATGCGATTTGGAGATCTTTCTCCTCGACTTTCTTGGTAAGCTTAACAATGGAGCGCTCCATTTCGGCAAGCTTCTCATCTGTTGTGGTAGTGCTTGCTTGTCATCATCACTGGCATAGCCACGAAAAATGGTGAAGTGGAAGATTTTGAAAACTCCGAAACAGTTGCACCCTTCGGCAACCTTGGGGAAGACCCAACTTATGATCCCATACTTGAATCGGCATCTAAGATAGATTGAGAATATTTTTCTCCCAACGGCACATCTTGAGACACTATTGTCACGTTCTTGGAAGACATCCCTATGTTTCTCTTTGTCCCCAAGGTAGCCAATGAGATGAAGGGTCGAGCCTTAGTGCCTTCTTAAGCAAGTTTGGTGAAAGGCATGTTGACTTCCTTGGATTTGCTATGAGTCATTGAACCTGTAGAGGTATTGCTAATGACAGGAACGTCGGCATTCATGACACCATTTTTGTTCCCATAAGCAGGTTGAACCTTCTTAGGAGCCATAGAATCGCCGGTTTGAAGTTTGACAAACGAATGTTTTAGAGATAAAGATGTAGAGAGGTCCCACCGGGCGTGCCAGAAATTTATACACACAAATTTCGTGTCCTGAAATCAAGTGACGAGAAAAGTGGACAAATTATCAATTTTATTAATTTATGAAAGAATGGGTTACAAACTCTCCATATATTTGTATTCTTTACAAAAGAATATGGTGATCCTCTGATTAAATCTCCGATGTGATCTTGATCCAAAGGCGGTGAGAGCTTGATCTTGAACCAAGAGACTTATGGGCTTGATATTGATTCAAGGGCGGTTGACGCTTGTTCTTGAATCGGACTTCAGAGATGAAAGACTCGGCACTTATATCTTGTGCTTGATGAATCTTTCAAAAGTTGAAGGATGTTTGAAGGTTGAAAGTCTGTAGTTTGGTAGAGCTCTAGTAATTTGGTTGGCTAAAGATCCTTTGTATGGAATGGGAGCCTCTTATTATTTATAGGCAAAGGTAGGGCTCCTATTTTGGAATCCTAGAATATTTGAATCCCTTGATTTAAGGGATACTTGCCAACTAGAGAATATTTGATTTTTTCCTTTATGGCATTTAATTTGAATTTGAATTTGATGAAAGGTTGACTCATCATGCGGTGACGTGGCCTTTTATGTGTTGACATGTGTCAATTGTTATGGGCCCACCCTATTTTTGATGAGTCACATGTACGCGTGTCATTTTATTGTGTCATTTTATTGGGACCAATGCCAATTTTAAACTTATTTTATTAGCTAGTCAAAGGTCAATTAATTGAATTGTTGACTATTGACCAATCATATGGAGATCTTTGCTCCACCAATTTTTAATGTCATACAATTACTTTTATGAAAGTTTGAACATTTTTTCATATGTTGTAGTTGAGTTTGAGAAAAACATACATATACTTGACTGTAGGCGCATCCAAAAGCAAAAAAGTTTTGTAAAAAAACTTATCGCAAGTATGACGAGTTGGTGACAATATTTAGTGAGGCAATTGTCACGGGTAAGAAGGCACATGCAAGTACCCAAGATATCTTATATAATAATGATGATACTTATGATACCCAAGACACTATATTTCCTCCAACAGATGATGCTAGTGTCGATATAGAGGATGACTCGGGATAGTAGAGAAATCATTGTCATTATAAAGATGAAACTCCAAGTATTATTCCTTGTGTGAGAAGACACTAATTCAAGGCATTAGAGTTGTATCATTCTATCAAATTCTTGATTGAAGCATCCCACATAAGGATTAATGCATCGACACAACATTTTATTGGTGAAAGTTTAAAAGTAGGACCATATTTGATTCCAAAATGCATTTTAATTCATGATCGCATTGAATGCCTTGATATGCCCACATATTTAAAGGCAATGGAAAGAAGTTTCATGATAGAAAATGGAGATAGAGTTTCATTTCAATGCTAAGTGAACTCCGATGGAGATGGTTAGCTTGCTTGTTCTAGCTTACTCCTTTATATTGTTATAAGGTTGATATGAATGACATTCTATGCTGGTTGGTATGCATATTTTATTAGTTTGAATGGATGGGGCATCTTGAGACTTTGTTTCAGACTAATGTTGTATTCTATGATTTTATTTTAGATGAGTATCATGTTGCTTTGAATGGATATGTATAATATTTTGTATTTTTACAAAGGTTGGATATGTATAACACTTTATGAGACTTCATTTGGACCGTTTATTTTTCCAGCAAGTGTGGAGATATAGATATGTTTTCATGTAGTCCCAATCTTGTGCACATTGTTGTCCCAAGTAATATAACCCTAGAGGGAGGGTGAATAGGGTTTTGGCAAATTTAAAGCAAATATTACCAAATAAAATTAAGATCCAATTAATTTTGCAAATACACAAGTAAATAAAACCTTAATTGGAAGAGAGTAAGGAAAAGAGAAAGCAAATACAATATTTTAATGTGGTTCGGTCTCCGCTTACGTTCATGCCTCAAGAGCTCCGCTTGAGGATTCAATCCACTAACACAATTATGCTCCTTCTGGTGGAGAAACCATTACAAAGACAAGAGTCAACATCTCTTCTTCACAATCTTGGATTTGCTCACAAACTCCAAGCTCAACAAGGGTCAAACACCACCCTTAGCTCACAAGATATTAATAAGAGAGAGTGTGTTACAATAAATGCTTCAAGAAGCTGATTAAGACAAATACAAGCTCAACTAATGGCTTTTTAAGAGTTTAACAAAGATGGCTAAAAAATTTATCACAAGGAAGCTTGAATAATGAATGCACAAATGAATGCTTTTAATCTCTTTTGGATTGATAGACATAAATGAGAGTAAGAGGGGCATTTATAGTGCATTTGGTCTCAAAGGACCGTTGCAAATCATACAAGACTGATGGGGGTAGATGAGAGCATTTAATGATCCATTTTCCACAAATGGAATTAGCCGTTTTAAGCTACAGGGAATGATTAGTCAACTAGTCAAACTAGTCAGTCGACTAGTTTAGCATGTTTCAAATTATTTAAACTTCCCAGGCTCGATTAGTCGACTAGTTGATAAGGGTCAGTCGATTAGTTTAGCATAAAATGATTACAAGACACATCTCGAGCTCGATTAGTCGACCAGTCACTATTGTTAGTCGACTAGTTTATGTTCTTTAAAAACATGCTTTCTGTATCTACGATTAGTCGACTAGTTTTGGTTGAAAGACAATTTTTCAAAGTAAAAACAAACTAGATCAACTTCCAACCTTAAGTCATATTCCCTTTAAATTCAAAAACTATTTTTGACAATATTAAATTCCAATAAGACTTATCTAAATGACTTATGCCAATACATCATGAATGAGAAAGATTTTATCTTAAGCAATGCAAGGTTAAACAAGTGAGATACCTTACATACAAATCCTATTATATTTGAGACAAAGTCTTCACTTCAATTTGATCTTCATAAGGCTTTTTTATGAGCACAATCGCATCAAGAAATGCTTTGAGATATGTTGATGAGCTCCAACCAACAAGATATTGTCTTTGAGTCTATGAAAGCAAATACTTAACCAAAAGTTAGTGGCTTGAGTAATGTTTAATTATCATTAAAATATGGTCAACGTAAGTGACCTTAGGGCTAACACACATATACTAACTTTCGTGAAAGTCAACATGAGGCCTTCAATTAATTGTGGGATATGCATTTTGAAAACTCACCATTGGATTAGATACCCTTGTTATGGATGTCAGGTAAGCCAAAAATCTCAGTGATCCGATTATGAAAAATTATGATCGTTGAAAACTGTCATGATTTTTTCTTAATGACATATTTGAGAAACCGACAGATGGATCACTGTGATTTATGGCATGTGTGGCATACATGTTAGAACTCGTATACAATTTTACCTCTAAAATATATAATAGATAAATATGACCTCAAATAATATTATGTACTATTGTAAAAAGTGAAGATCGGCAGGGTTGAGGCACGGACTAGGTCGCTCTTTTTAAGACGTTTCGCGTCACTACGATTATATCCGATGCAGTAGTTTATAAGCACGCCGCTTCCAGGATACAACAGCCTAGCCACTCATTGTTATTTTCTCAAAGTATGCACAACTATGAAAAGATGGAAGCCTCACACAACACCCTACTTGGCCTAATAAACTCACAAAAACTCAAGGAAAAATAACAAAGATTAGCTTATAGAAAATTAGAAGAGAGGATGGATGAATGTGGGTGTATCAAAGGCTTAGAGTAACCCTCTATATATAGGTGTAGGAATTTGTAACTCATGCTATGGAATAAATATTCTCTCATAATATCAAATAGTGGTTATGTATGTTACTCAAAAAATTAAATAGAAATATGACCGATGAGTGTTGAATTATAATAAAAGTTTGACCATCACAATAATTCTCAACAAATTATAACCCCCATGATATAAATTACAAGTTTTTTATTAAAATATCCAACAATACATATGCATAGTATCTAATCCAACATACAATTTTTCAAAAGAGATTTTTAACCAAAAGTCCTATTTTAGGAGTCTTTATTGCATAAAGTCATCCTTAAGGAATTTTGATGCCACAAGTCCTATTTAGTAACTTTTTATTGCATTTGGTCCTATAAATTTAAATTATTTTTTTAAATACCAAATTTATCATTTTCACTACATTTTTTACTATGTCGGATGTTGGATTTCACTACGTCGGAAGCCGGATTTCACTACCCCGGTTGCCTGATTTCACTACGCCGGACACCGGATTTCACTATGCCGCAAAAAAAAAAAAAAAAAATCAACGTAATTTACAATATAAATTCCATGATAAAATCAAAAGCAAGCTTCTGTATTCACAAAATTCGTTCCCAAATTAGTATTGAATGCTTTTATGCAATATTAAGCATTCATGCAACCTTCTGCTATGTTGAATGCTCTCTCAAGCATTCCTATATTGTTATTATTGTAAATAACTGCTATTTCTTCCTCTCTTTTTTAGCACCCAAATAGATTTTAAACAATGTTTAATAAAAATTACTTAAAAAAAATTGCAGTGAAATTTAATGTCATTTATGCTCTCGAAGCTTGACGTTAGTAGAGATTAGGCTTCACCTGAGCCCACACCACACCCCAACTCCTAGCTCTCTCAGTGTTCTCTCTCTTCTAATTCCTATATTCAACGAAATGATGGTGGAGTCTCCCTGGCTTGGCGTTTGCGAAGCTGATTGAAGACGATACCAACAACTTCGATCACTGCTTCCCTGGCTTGATCTATGCCAAATATTCCCCATGATATTTCAATGCATCACGGCTTTCCCCAAAAATCAGCATGTGGCTCTAGACTTGGTTGCAGAAATAAAATGGTTCAGATCTCCAACTGTTCCAACAAAGATTAACAATAATAAGTTAGTTCCAAAACACTCACCAAAAGCTAATTTAACTTTATAACAATTTTAACCAAAATAAGCTAAAATTTGGTTAGTTTTGTGAAGATGCTTAGCCAAATAAAAAGATAAAATGAAAGTTATATAAAAAAAATTGAAGATATTCTTACGGCTTGGAGTGGTGAATTTTAGGATCTTGAAGCAAATGTCATAAAGAGCTTTATTATCAAGAACCATGCACTCATCTGCATTTTCAACAAGCTGATGAACAAATAAAGTTGCATTGTAAGGCTCAATGACAGTGAGGACCCTCACTGGCGATGATGAAGCTTCGATTTGATGAGGGCAATTCTCTCTGCTCTCTTTTTCCTCTCCTCTCTACAACGCTGACAACCTTCAATCACACACCTTCGACGCCGGCGATAAGCTAGTCTATCTCCATCTCTCATTTTTTATGGTCAGAAACAGTGAAGTGTTTGGAAGAATATTCTTCCGTCAAATTATTAAAGCTTGGGCTTGGGGCATATTTTACCATTTGATGTAAAAAGGACTTATTGCAAAAAAAAAAAAAAAACTTCCGCCTAGGACTTTTTGCAGTAAAAGATGATAAAATGGTACCTGATACCAATTTCCTCTTTTCAAAATACTTATTCGATAATTACATATTGGTCTCATTCGCGAAAGTTGGGGACAGATCATTTCTCTATATTCAAGAATCAAATTGTCTTACCATTTTTCTTCAATCCTTGGTAACCTATAAAGATAAAAAAAAAAAAAAAAAATAATATCCGAGGGTAATTATTTTTCTTTTTTTGCTTGTCATGACCGTAACTTTGCAAACATGGAAATTATAAGAAGTGTATCTAATCCAACAATTAATTTTTTAAAATTTATTTTGTATTCAGTCCTATATAGATCACCTTACGCAACTTAAAACAATGTTGCACCTTACACAACTTATAACAGTTTTCCTAATATAGAGAAATACACTTAGAATTTTGGATTAGAATGATAGGAGGTAACAACTTTCATAAATTTGAAAAGAACACACAAAAAAAAAAAAAAAAAGGAAAAAAATAAAGAGAGGATATGATAATGGTGCTCCAGCCATTGCCTCCCGCGCTCCAACTCACAATCTTTTAGGGCAAAATTCCAATTTTGAACTCATAACAAAAAAAAAAAAAACTTCAATTTTTTTTTTTTAATAAATATTTTGTACTTCCAAAGGATCATTTGCAGAATTTATTATGAAAATCGCTCGTTGGATAAAATACTAATCTTATGAATATCATGTCTGTCAAGAATAACGGTGATCCAACTATCGGTTTTTGAAAAATTGACGAAAAAAAATTTTGTTTTATCTGTTCTTCAACATATCATTATTTTGTAGTCAGTTTTTAAAAGGCCCGTTTGGATAAACTTCTACTTCTTATCTTTCTATTTTTAAATGTAAAAAGATGAAAGTTTTGAGTGTGAAAAATTTGATAATTACTTTTAAAAGTTGAGGATGACCATGATTTTTTGTAGTAACAATATTTATAAGATGATTATTTTATCCAACGATCAATTTTTTAAAATATTTTCTGCAATTGAACTAAAATACAAAATATATAAAAAAAAAATAAAAAACTTTTATTATAAAAATCAATAAAAAATTACGAATGGGAGTACCGGAGGTGATGGCTAGAGCTCCGTTATCATCTCCCATCAAGAAATCTTTCATAAATATGTTTGTTCTTTGAATTTTAAAATAGAAGAGTTTGATTGGACTCACGAGAAGTCCCAACAGTCACATCACTCTTTTCTCCTCAGCGG
>JAESVK010000690.1:992107-1006504 GCA_017140935.1 Hamamelis virginiana | reverse complement strand
AAGAGTGCAGAGTCTCTTTAACCAACTCCCTTACCTGCATACCTTCAAGTCTTACTGTTGCCGCTGGGACACGTGATAATGGGCTGTCAAAATCAACCTAATTTCCCTGCCAAACAATGCATGATGGAGCCGCCAGTGTTTGTCCTGACCATACTGCCCCTTTCCTCTCTCTCTCTCTCTTGCACGCACCATTATAGTTGCTAAACATAGGTCTACCCCCATGTTGATGTAACCATTCTCAAAAACTGTTGAAAACTCCTCAATTGTAATTTTAAGATGGGCCATTTGACTCTCCCTGTCCCATTTCCCAAGCCTAGCAAATTAAGGTCCTTCTCCTTAAGAGCGTGTAGATCTTTTTTAATAGAAGTAAGCCCATAATTCTGGCCCATCGTTATTTTCCTACCATTTGTTGCAGTAGGCACAAAATTGATCTTAAGAACATTAGCGTGCTAGAAACTTACGTTTTAATTAGACCCTGGGCCTAAAGAGCACTTGTCTGCCCCATGCACCATTTTCTTACCTTTAGAAGGCTCAGGCTTGGAGAGGTAGCTTACCCCCTATATATATATACATATATATTTTGGGTGTCCTCTTTCAAATGAGTGTTGGCTCTTGATGAGTCAAATCCTACACTAGCACAGAGACAGAGATGGGTTGGTCATTTCTGAACTTAAGGGACCAATTAAGTTTCATAATTTATTTCAATGCCCATTATTTATTCTTGCCATAAAAACTGAGTAGTTGGCTCCCTTGCATTGCACCTATTATCAATATTTGATGGAATATTGTGATTGACTCTGGCCACAGTGGCAGGGAATATGTAGTTCTTAACCAGGACCATTCTGGAATTTCTCTACAATGTCGTAATGCAAACACTTCAAATGAGCAGGTTGCCCCTCGGGTTGATGTAGGTGAGAATTGAGTTGGAGATAAGCTCGGAATTGTTGACTTTCCAATCTTCCTGCTATTCTATTCTTGAAATTGTTTTTGTTGTATGTTAGCTACATCAACGAGTAAAGCCATAGGAATTCAGACAGACAAAGCTGGTGATTCTACACATTTAGTTATAAATAGTGATTTATCCACTCACTGTGATCCTTCCAACAAGTTGCTAGCCATCTGGGATTCTTCAACTGGCCAAAGATCCGGAAGAAATCTGGTTTCCAAGTTGCTTTTGGCATGTCCGGCAGATTTTCATGTTCTTTTTGGGTGTTTAAATGCGAATATTTTCTCCAAAATAACAGTGGACTCTCTTGAAGATGGGAGCTCTTCTGATGTGGCTTTGCAAAATGATTTTATTAAATCTTTTCATTCTTTCGAGTCTGCAAAAGTGTCTCATCTCTACACCGTGTTGACTAAGGTAATTTGCTTAATGCTGCCATTACATTATCTGCTTAAATTAGACACCACTGCACACTGTATGCTACCATCTAGGCACCAAAGCAAGTGTCCAATGTCAGTAATTTTCGTACTTTTGTCAAAATTATTTGTGATGATGGTGATGTTATTTTAGTTGGCTTACTTATCTTGCATACAGAATTAGTTTGCTACTTTGCTATGTGGCATGGGGTTTGAGTGTTATCTTTATACATTTCAAGGATGCCCTATCCTTCTCTTATGTGCTATTTCTCCCTTTCAGTAAAGTTTTTTTGGGGAAAAAAATCTTAGTAGTTTATTAGAGTGGTTAAAAAAAATTTTAATTAATTTTTTTTCACAAATTAGGGTATATAAAGATTGTTCGCAAACATAGCAAAACAGAAATATGATTAAATATTCAGGAAATAACATAATAAGCATGCTAAAAATATACTATAGCATACAAAAGACTTAAAAGAAACATGATGACCCCATAGAGGACTAAATTATAAATAATTAAATGATTAAATGTTCATATGATTATATGAAGCATAGGGCTTCCAAGTAGAGTTGTAAAAAGGTGCAAAACATATTCCTTTGACTAAGCCTTGGCTCATGAAGTGTATGGCTAATGAGGCCAACGCTTAGTTTTGTAAGGCTTTAAGGGATTTCATTATGGTTTGCCTCAACCTAATGATGAATCTCAAAAATGACTTTGGGAATCCAATCCTACACCGACATGTGCCTACACATGACATGCGCACTTTAGTTCATGTGACATAGCATGCATTCATCTCAAGCCTCTTTTATCATAAACTACTGCATTTTCGGGGACTGCCAATCACATTAACCTTATAGCAATGTTATATTGAACATCATACTCTTTGCATGTTTTTTCCTTTGATTTATCTGCATGATGAATGTCTATCTGTGTGTCTATTTGTGTTTCAGTTAATTTTTCTGTTGAGCTTGGTTCTAGAATTGAGATGAAATTTCTTATATAAAGTTGCCTATGGTATATAGTTGCTGCTAATGTTAACTGCCTTTGTTTTTGGAGTGTGCAACTAAAGATGGGCGTGCATGCACACGCACACACAAATGTTTGAAGCTACTTATGGTAACTATGAACTAAATGAACATTGTTGCCCCCTCAAGTTTAGAGTACTGGCTGAGGTCCTGGAAGATAATGTCCTTGATCACTGTATCCTTTGTCAGATACAGGCTTATGAAAGTCATTCAACTTTGTAGTTACTGATATTGCTCAGTGGACATGTTTTATCTTGTTCTTAAGTTGACTTGAATTATGATAATTTTATTGGTGGTTCTTGAATAAAAAAAATGGTTGGTTGTTATCTGTTTACTGATTCGTATCTATATTGCAGATCGGTAATGGGATGGTACAATTGGATGCTTTGTTTGAAGCATTACTAAATCTTTGTAATCTTGAAAATGTGAGTTACAGAATTTATTTTTTTTGGAACTTCGTAGACTCAGGTGAACCTTTTAGATGCTCATAGCAAAATATTCACTTTTTTTTTTTTTTTTTTTTGTGGTATATAAATATTTGCTGAGAAATCTTACTTCATCTTTTGAAGCAGTCATATAGGATTCAACATGGAAACCAAATATACAATACAAATAGGGATGAAAGGTTTTTGGATAAAAATCATTTATAGGAGACTGAATTTTTGGGATCAAATACCAATTTTAATGGACTGAGGATATTAGTTTTTTACAAGCAGATATTTGGATTTAGCTGAAGTAGTCTCAACCCTCAACTCATTGGATGGTGATCCTCCCTAATAAATTTTATGGTATTGTTTTTGGAAGTTTATTAATATTATTTTTACCATCTTGATATGGTTTGTGCTAAATGTGATCAGCAAACTTTAGCATAAATCCTGGAAGTTTCATTTTTGTGGAATTGTGTATGTACCACATATAAGATATAATAAACAAATGCACATGGACAATATTCGGAAACCATTGCATTATTAGTTTCAGACTACTATTAAAAGACAAAATGTGAGTAAAATTTGAGTTGTAGGCTATATAAGTTCTGTAGCTTGTTTTCCATCAAAAGGGCTTGTGGTGAACTTTATGTCTTATGGTGCCTCAAAGAATTCCTTCAGATGGCATATTCAATGGATGCATAAGCCTAATGCTGGTGAGCAAATGTTTATACTTGAGTGGCCGAATCAATGAATTTCTTTAGCAAGAGATAATTTAAAGCAATGATAGCTTGACATCTTACCAAGCTCTTTTGAGCTTGTGAGCATTTGATTGTGGCCCTTGTGAAGCATGGATATGGATACAATATGATATATGATAATACAACGATTCTTGGGAAAGTAGGATATGATATGGCAGGGATATGTTAATAAATAAATATATTTATAGATATTAAATTAGTTTTTGGGGTAAAACATTAATAACAAACATTAAAAAGTCAATGTGTATAAAATCAATTAAGATGCAAGAATAAATAACCATAAAGCACGTTCATAGTCCACATCAAAAGAGAGAGAGAGATGAAGGTATAGACAGAGAGAGAGCCCAAAGCTTCTTGGTTTAACTTTGGATAGAGAGGTTCTGGGTTGTGTTCTTCATGGAGGAGAATTGACTCATTTGTTATTTCCCTTGACTATTTAAAAAAAAAAAAAAAAAAGAGAATGTGAGAGGTATAAGAAGAGGATGAAATTAAGAGGGAGAGAGGGAGAGGAAGCAGGAGGGAGGGCGCTTTTGCCGGCATGTTGCCAATGTTTCCTGTAGTAGTAAATTAGCACCCAATGATACTTCTCTTGGACTGATCATTCAAGCTTGAAGATTCCTCTATAGCATGTGTATATTGTTTGCATTCATGGTATGGTAGAAAAGAGTTCTTAATGTACTCATTTATTATCGTGTTAGATGAGAGTATGCAATTTTATTAAGATGCTTTAAAAAAAAAAAAATAAAAATAAAATTCTGTAGAATAACACTTGTGAATTACTGTTTTTGCACCTGTTTCTCTATTTTACTTCTTGTCCTTTGTTTTCATGAATTAATTCTATTTTGTACAGGTGGTTATCATTTATAGATCTCTTCGTATACTGCGTGTGGTTTTGAATAACTTGTTGAGCTTAGAAAGGAAGTCTGAAAGAAGGTATTGCTTATATTGCTCCTGCTCTCATTTTGCCCTTCTTTTGTTAAAGATTTAAGTTTCATAATATACCTATAATTTGGGGGCATCAGTTTCCATAGGCTAGATAAGTTTTTGTTTGTTGAGTTTAGTTTGATTTTGATGTTCAACTGGTGGCCTTTAACCATTCTATGATGTTTTCTTTTTTTCAAGGATCATACACAAAATTTTACAGACTCAGGGAGCTGGGTGCATCTACTTTTCTTTTCCTGTTTAATCTTGGAATCGTAGTTCAAAACATCTTATTTTACTGTATATATCTTGTCAGTAATTCGAGGATACTATACCATACATTGAAATATGTATTTAGTTTGGAATTATTGTAACTTGCAAGTTCAAAATTAGGGTCTATATTTAGATGGAAAAAGTTGTTCGGGACACTAAAGTGGTTTCAGATAGGCAAGAAAATGAAATTGTAATATAACCTAACTCTACTTAATTACCTCACAGAAGACAATTGATAGAGTGTATCGTAATTATCAGCATTATAGTGTATCATAATGCCTTCTATGATATGACGGGGTATTGTACAGTGCTACTTTACAATGCATTTTAGAACTCTACGTCCAATTTAAGCTTCATTTTAACCTTTTCAACTGCCTTTTTAACTCATAAGTATTTGGTTTCTTGACTGAAGAGATTGACCCTTGTGTAGTTAAGGTTATAGGTTATGATTTGTGGTTGACATGAGAATAAGATACAGCTAGTTTATCTGTATTTGAGTTATTCTGTGTTAGGTTGAACATTCATGGTTAAATAGGGAGCCCATTTGGTCGCCTGGAGCTTTTGCCTGGGGAAGCCGGTGGGCTGAGTTAATTCATTAATTGGGTGATGCGCTGCCCTACCCTTCTTGTGAAGGGTTGGGAACTCCATTATTAAATTTATATTGGGTCTAGGTTAGAGAATTAAAAACTGAATCATTTATCTGTATATGTTAGATATTTTTAGTTAGTTTTATCTTGTATAGAATAAGTGTATTATAGAATTGGGTCAATTGAGTTAGTCTCACTGTCCTGCCATACTGGGAAGAAGTTGGAAATTTTAAACTTGACTTGGGTTTAAGACACGATTGAGTCTAATTGTTGAGTTTGTGTTGGGTTGTCCCATCATAAAACCATCTTATTACCCTTGTTATTGTTGCCTAACCAATGGGTAACCATTGCCTGGTGGGCAAACAGGGAGAATGGGTGGAGAGGATGAGAAGCTGACTAGCTAGGTGGAAAGACCCAAACTATAAATTGAACAGAACTTATCCTAACTCCTTTGGTGGACTACGTGGATTCTTTTTTTGCCATTATGCTCTATCTTTTGATGAATCTTGTGCAATCAAGTCTCTTCTGACATTCTCGACCTGTGTTTTCTTAGTCTTGCTTTTGACCTTGTACCACCTTTAACTTAAATTCAATCGTTCCCTTGATTGGTGTGGACAGTAGTCTTTGTTACAGATGGCCAATTCGTCATAGTAAACTCTCTCTTGCTACTCATCCATCTTAACATCCCATTTCATAAATGCTCGTTTACAGACATGTTCAGGTTGCCCATCATCTGATACCATAAAGCATAGCTTGCCTGATGTTTGTATTATGGCCTTTTTTTTTTTTTTTACATAATAAAATTTTCCCTAAACTTGATAAGTGTTTGTTGATCACACAACACTCCAAAATAGCCTTTTTTCCCCTAAATGCCTATTAACTTTGATTCTTCCTTTCCTCCTTATGGATGATCAAGCTGAGATAATGAAAATGGTCATTGTTGCACATCTCATTGCCATTGATGTTCGCTATTCACTCATTCCTACTTTCAGTTTCACATAAAATTATGTTTCATAGATATACTTTTATTCTACTTATTCTATCCTCTTGATTTAAAGCATCTTCATGGAATCCTAACTAGAAATAAGAATTTATTGTGACTCGAGTCTCATCAGTCAAGCTATACTGTCGACAAACGACAAACACTATGATACCTCTTCCTTAAAATTTTCGATCAGCAGTTATAACCAATGCAAAAGGGTCGGAGCTTAATGCTGCCCTTTGATTTAAGCCTATTGTGATTGGAAAATCAATTTCTTTTATACAATTATTGTAATGCTGTTCAGCATTCTGTCGTACATGTCCTTGGTAACATCAGTAGATGTACTTGGTAACATCAGTAGATGTAGTTAACATTCTATTCTTTTTCCCTTCAATCTCATAACTTTATCTCTCTATGGACCAGATCATGTGCCGTCTAAGTCAATAAAGATCATATGAAATTCTTTTCTACTCTTCAAACCTTTTCGTAAGTTTTCTAAGTAAGGAATAGTTTTGCAGTTGATCACTGTGGACTGAAGCTAAAATAATTCTTTATTCACTTGTTCCATATTGTAGATTTTTCTTAATCACTCTTTCCTTGAGCTTTACAGTATAATTTATATAAAAGAATAAAGTTACCAACTATCAACTTTATTCTCTTACATAGTAATATTGTTCTCTCTCCATTTATGTTTTGTTTTTATTTCATATATATTTTTGTGCAAATTGATTTAACAATCTAGTCAATAAGTCTACCAGCATCATCATCGATTAACTTTCAAGATTCATCTTTGATTAATAGTTTATAAAATTTTCAGATGAGCAGTTTTGGTTTTAGACATGGTTGATGTAACCTAGCCTGAAGTTTTAAATGTTGTATTTAGATTGAAATGCACGATTGATTGCTATGATAGATACAATCAGTCCAATAAAAAGCCCTCACTACTTTGATCGAAACAGCTGAAACCCTAGAAGGAAAAAATAAAAATTCAAACATGTGGGGAAGAGACAGATTATTTGAATTTTGATTCTTTCTCCTTTCTGTCTCCACCTTCCTCCTCCCTCCTCACTATTTTGTTCTTCTTCATCAATGATGGCATGAGAATGAGTTCGAAAGCCATTATTATTGTTAGTTTTTATATATTTTATTTTATTTACTATATTTCTTTTTTAATTATTTTTTCTTGAGTTTATGAGCTGATTACATAGAAACGAGATTATCGTTATCTGATTATATACCTTAATTAAACCATGATTTTAACAGTTTCACCAATATTTCAAAATTATATTTCTAATTGATAATAGGGCAGCCCTATATTTACTCCTAATTTTGCATTATTTTTCGGCATCTACCAAATTTCTCTCTAACATCATTTGGTTGGATGTAATGAATACTTTTATGGAAATAACAATTTTATATTTATTACCGTGTCCCACTGTGTTGGCATGTCTCTTTCATGCCCAATCCTCGTCTTTTGTCTGCATTTATGCTAAGTAGCTTATTAAATATGATCCGATTTCTTCGTAACTTATGTCATGTTTGTTTTGGTTATATAAACAAAAATGGATAAGAATGTATGTCTTGTATTATTTTCATATTTGGTTATAAGTTTTCATATCTATACATATAATATTATTTTTGAAGGAAGGGCTGTACTTTGCTCTTCATGTCGTCCTGATAGATTACTAACTCTTAGGTGATCCTCCTGCATTCTTTTTTAGATTTATGTGCTTATGATCTTTGATTTGATCTTTCCAGTGCACTCTACTCAGGGACAATGTCATGGTTGAAGGACCTTGCTCTAGAAGCGACATTTTAGATTTCCATGGATCTGAAAGTGCGAAAATGAGAGCCATGTTTGGTGTAAGTAGCAGCGAGGCATCTTGCTCAGGCCAGATTCCAGTTGGAATGAAAATATTTGATTTAGAAATTCTGTGCAAGAAGCGATGCTGTAATCATGGCAATGCAATCTCAAGTTCTTGTGTAGATTGGGTTTCTGTCTTTGAACTGATGCATCGAATTATCATGAGGAATATTGAAGAACACGTAAGATATGAAGCAGTCTCTATCATGAATGTGATTTTTCTGAAAAGTAATGCCTATGAGAGAGAGAAGTAAGTTGACGCTGCTAGTCATTGAATTTTCTCACATTCTGTGCTACTTTCTTTTGAATTCTTAATGAAAGTCCTTTAAACAGGTTTGACCCGTCACTGGTTTTTGAAAGTGTTTCTCAATTGTTAAGGAAGGAAGCTGGCTTGCATGTGCAAAAGCAAACTGTGCATCTTTTATACCTGCTACTAAATTGTAAGTTCACACCATTTTGTTCCATTTTCCTTTTATTTTTGAATTAAATCATATAAATATGCTGCTTCTGCCAGTATATTACTACTTATTAGAATCCAGGTCCTCATCCATTTCATAGTTTCATGCCATCTTATTGTAGCTTCAGAAATTTTTTTTAACCTGCCAACATTTATCCAAGTGTTTGGTACAGGTGTGTTTTGCAGTGTCAGAATATTCATCTTTTATTTTTCTTCCTCTAAATAGCAATCCTAGCTATGGCTACCCTCCATGCAAGAAATTAGTTAGTTGCTGCCCGTATTTCTAAAATTGTATATTGTCTTTCGCCTCCAAAGCTCATGTTTTGACCCTCTCTTGATATCCGTGCACTTGTTATGCCATGGATGCATGTGTCTAAGTTGCAAAGTGAACTTTTTGAGTTACTTTTGATGCCCCCTTTTGTCCATTAAAGATGGTGATTTCCTGACATTCCTTTGCTACAACGTTGGTTACCATGTTGGCAAAATTTCACGATCCAATATATATAGTGGTTGTTGCCCTAATACAAATATGGTGTAGCTCTAGGGGAGATTCAAGACTACAAGTCAACTGCAAACCTGACCAAGCAAAAAGAAAAAAGAAAAAGTATAAACCAGAGCCTTGTTTAAAGGCCACTACTTGTGTTGGTCCTGCCAAAGTGGGGTCCTGGAAGGAATGCACTGGATACAATCTTAGCCTTCGATATTGCATAGAGTGGTCGCTCTCAAAACTTGAACTAGTGCATTTGTGCTTGACAGCTTGAGACTTTTACCATTTTTGAGGCTAAAATAGCAGATCTGATTTTTATGGCAGATCACTGCAATTTCTAGTAAAAAAAAAGGGCTTGGAAGAATGTACAAGGCTAAAAAATTTAGCCCTAATCTTTTTCCATTTAATGAATAAAGAAATTATATAAATAATAAGAGAATAAGAATGGTCAAGTGTTACCTGATCAAAAAAATAAACAAAAGGCCCAAGTGTTCAGGTTGAGCATGTACGCAGTATGGTACACCGTGCACAACAAATAAAAAGAGTAAAAGATTACAATTCAAGTATATGTAATAAAACAACATAAAGTGGTCCAATATCAATTAAGCTTTTATCTATTTAAAATGATGAGGAGAAAGAACTAAAGAGGTAAATATTAAAATTAAAATTTTATTCTTAAGAATTTTGCCTGAATTCCTCCCTTTTACGGCATATATTTTTTAAAAGTTACTCAGGCTTGAAGTTACTAAACCCATACATTATGTAGACACTAAGATTCATGAACTCTAATCTAATATAAAACTATGAACAATTTAGGATGAGCTCATGCCATTACAAAGACATAAAACAAGTTTTATAAATCATGGTTGCAATCGCAGTTGCAGAGGAATGGGTAGGGACGGTGTTATGTAACTGAATGCAGATACCGTGGTCGTGTGTGTTTTTATTTTTATTTTTATTTTTTTGATACCTAATACTTAGCGAAACATGTTTTTCACCTTAGAATCCCTTACATTAATATATGTAAAGGGAATTGGTGAATTCTTTTTTGTTATTTAAAGTTGTTTTTATTATAAATAGTCTTTCTTTAACGTTTATTTACTTAAAAGTTACATATGGCTATAAAAACAACCGCAAAAGAAAAACTGTTGCCAACGCAAAATATGTTCAACAAATATACTCATAATTTGAAATTTGTAAAACCTCATAATTTCAACATTATAATACCAAATTAATAATTGTTAACTAATAAAACAATATAATATATTAATGTAATTTAGAATTCATAGAAATTTGTACAAATGTTAATCACGTGCAATTGACATTATTTATAATGTGTCGTTTATAAAGATTTTAATTTTTATTGAATCCTTCAACGCACCCCTGCCTTTGTTGATGTTTAAAACCCTTTCACCTATCTCATTTCTTCAATGCACACCCAAGCGCATGTTCACACACATGGCTTCTTCTTCTCTTCTACTATCTCCATAAATGTCATCTCCAGCTTGCGTGCCTCCATGAAACTCCATAGCTGCAGCTGGTAAAGGACACACGCCACATCTTCTCTTCATAAATGAAAATTCTGAAGCAAATGGAGCCTTCTGACACTTTCACAAAGAGTGGGACCAGTCCCACTTTTCTCATGTTTACCTTGAAGTTTGAAACATCCAAGGCTGAACAAGATCAAACCCCAAACATTCACTGTGCATGTCATGAATTTTATGAAAAGTTTCTTAAATGTGCAATATAAGATAAGTTTGAGACAAGGTATAACTATCGAATTTAGAGCAAAAAATGCTTCCGAGAGGGTGAGCACCAGATTGTTAAATGTGAGAATAATCAATTTAAAAGTCACTTCTTAGACACCAATTTATCACTAAAAGGAAATTTGGTTTCTAGATTTAGAATGTGAGGATAATTTGCACCTGTCCTACTGTATATCGATCCATTTTACTGTCGGCTTATGTTTCTCTGTTGCATTAAAGGTCCAAAAATGTTGGTCATATTCTGTTCCGGCTGTAAAGAGCAGGAAGGGACTGCTGGTGCAAATGATGATGCCAAAATTGGGTCGCCTTTTCAAGGATTCAGTATCATCCTTGAGGGGTTAGCAGACTGTGTAGCAAGCTGTGGAAGTGGTGCACAGGTAGGCAACCTATCAAAGAGATTTTTTTTTAACATATGTTTATGTATCACAGCTTCATTCTCATGCATGATATTGTGGGATCATACTTGTGGATCTACAGATGTTTATGTTGTCATTTTCTTATTAGAAGATAACTATACTAAAATGATCATTTCATCTTCTTACAAAAAGGAAAAAAAAAAAAGAATAATGAAAATGGATGGATATCTTATCCTCAAATTCTTCTTCTGTATTGACCTCATCTCTACTAAGTAATCTGAAATCAGTTCTAAATTTTATAAAGCTTGTGTTGGATCTGCACATTACAGTCTGAATCTATTGAATGTCACTCCTATTTCAAGTTTCTCAATTTAGGCACTTCAATCTTAGAATTCTATTCGCTTGCATGCTGCTTGGCACCTTTGGCAACTTTGTTTTACCATGAACATTTTTAGACGCAATTGGGAATTTGACCATTCTATGTATGTTGTCAGATAAGAAAAAAAATTTGAACTTCAACTTCAATACCAAATCTTTGTTGGGTTTAACGATTTGTTTTATTCTCGTGTTTATCGGTTAGTTATAAGGTTTTCATTGTGATTGTTATTCTTTAGTATAAATTAATTGAAAGATAGAAAGCAGTGGTGTGATTTGAAATTGCAACTGTCAAGATAGGTGTATAGGGTTGTGACTCTTTGTTTCCTAAAGCTCTTGGTCTTAGGTAGAAAACGATCTATCAAACTGGCTCGTTCACTATGTCAAAATGAACTTGGGGAGTCTTTGGGAGAGAAGGGGTTATGAGGGGGTGTTTGATGAAAGGGGCTGAGAGTAGTAGAAAGTCAGAGGTGTTAGATTGGATCCTCATGCATATTAAATGCCTAAGCAAATTTTTAGGGGTTTCTTGTAATGGTTTTGAGGAGGCAATGCAATTGCTTTTGGTCACTGAGAAAAGAGGAGAGAGTATTGATTTGTCACCAAAGAAGAACACGAACTTGGAAGGGAGAAGAAGTGAATTAAGAAGGTTAAGATTGTTATATCAATATGTAGGATGGGGGGAAGTTAATTAGAAGAAGGGGTTGGGTTGAAATGAGCATAGCTTTGATATGGGTTTTCTATGAAGACGTGTATTTTATCTTGGGATATCAGTGGACTTAATGGGAAGGAAAGAAGATCGAAAGTAAAATTTGCTTTTAAAAAGTGCCATGTTTGAAATTGGATCAACACTCCAAGCATCGTACTTGTCTTTGGGATCAAACATCTCAACTATATTTGGGACAGAAGTAGGTTGGTTGACCAAGCATCTCATTTTAAAAAAAGAAGGTGAGATTTTTGATTCCTTGATCCCACATAAGTAAACCTACTCTTGTCTCCTTGATCACAAAGAAAGGTGAGACGCTTAATGTTCAGGATTTTTTCCCTATTGCTATGTTACATAGACTCTTCACTTCACCTCGAAATACCCGCACCCATACTTGGACAAGGATAAGGGTACTCTTGCCGGATACTTCAAAATAGCGAAAAATCTTCGGAAAATAGACAATTCCGACACTTGCACCCGCACCCGACACTTGACACTTGTACCCGAGTCCGTGTAACATAGCCCTATTACATTACATAGTGGTGGGTGTAAATTAGATATCGAAAAGTGGGGTTTACAGATCTGATTCGCAAATTAGATATTGAAAAGGCTTGTGATAATGTCAATTAGAAATTTGGAATTCTTAATTAGCTTTATCCCTCTTTCTCGATTGTTATTAATGGGACTCCTTATGGTTTTTTCAAGAATTATTGAGGGCTTCAGCGTGGATGTCCATTGTTTTTCTTTGCTTTTCAATTTGGTAATAAAATTTTCAATTCTAAGGGTCTTGAAGGTTATTTGTGGGAGGGCTTTGCAAGTAGTGGGGAAGGTGGAGAGGGTGTCTTGATCTCTCTCTACCTTTTGCTGATGATGCTTTGATTTTTTGGGGTGTAGAGGAGGAACATATTCTGTCTTTAATGTTTGTTTTTCTTTGTTTTGAGCCATTTTTGGGGTTAAAAATATAATATTGTATAATTATATATAGCATACATATTATATTTTGTTGTTGGATCATTATCGGATCACATCATCCTGTTTCCATAGTTAGTCCATTAATTAATAGTTCATTGTGGATTCGGATTGTATTTTGGTTAATGGATTAGAGTATTCTTACATTATTCAGATTATCAGGCCAGATGTGGATTGGATTGGATTTAGCTCAAAGTAAGTTTTATTGACAGGTCTAGTAGATAGTGTTACGGAGTTTTTTCAAAAGCTTTACATGTGTAAGATTTCTTTAGGGTATGAGTGATTCACTGATTCTTTGGTTTGGTGGTGAAGCACTAATGGGATAGTTATGGTTCAGTTATTTTATGAAGTTTTGTCCTCTAGAAGTGGGCCGTTTTTGTAAGCAACTAGTGTGGATTGATCCAGTTCTTTTTGGGCGTTTCTTTGTTTGATTGGCAATGAGAGAGAAATGCTTAACGATTGATCATTTGATTCATAGGAATTGGATGACTTCAAATGGATGCATTGTGTGTAAGGAGGTGGGAGAGTTGGGGGACCATCCTTAACTTATTGTAATTTGGTTGGGAATTTTTAGGTTTTTGTGTTATGCCTTTTTGAGGTACACTAGGTATTACCTTGTTCTGTTCGTGAATTTCTCTCTGAGGGGTGGATCAAGCCAGGAAGTAAATTATTAACTTATTATAGGGGTTTGGAAAGGTGTATAACATGCTACTTTTTGGAGTGTTTGGAAGGAAAGGAATGGGAGAATGTTTGATGACATAGGGTCTCTTTGAGCAATCTAGGTTTTCGATGCCCAAAAACCTCTTCTTTTGGAATTGTACGCAGGTTTAGGAGAATGGGTTACTTATTATGGGCATTTTTTTATTTTTTTATTTTTTGGGTTGTGCTTGGATCATTGAGCTATCTGGTGAACCAAGGGTCCGGCTCCCTGCTGTTTTTCTTAGAATGATAATCGGAGAGCTTCCTCTCAAATCTGATCAACTTGTGCGAGATCTTCAATTGTGGATGAAGAAACAAGAATTGTTTTGAAACCATTAATCATTGTCAAAACTTTGATAGGAAACATGTATATATATATATATATATATA
>JAESVK010000690.1:926642-984520 GCA_017140935.1 Hamamelis virginiana | reverse complement strand
GACTTAGGTGTTATGCTTCGCGATCTCGACCTTAAGATCGCAAGGAATAACCTCTATAATAAATTCTCCTTCTCCTTCCTATCCTTGGTTGTTCATCCCTTAAATGAGGTTAATACCCTCTCTTTTATAGGAGAAGGAAGGCGAGTACAAAAGGGGTCAAATCACTGACAGGGAGGCCAGGGCGCAGTCGAGCCGGCGCCCTGGCTCCCTGCCATTTCCAATCATGAGAATGGGCGGGTGATTTGACTGATTTTGTACAGTTGACATCGCCGCCCTAGGTCTCAGCACAGTATCGTTCGACCTAGGGACTGCAATGGCGGCCATAGCCTGCACAGTATGGCCGCACACTGCCCGAGGCGGGAAGTCAATAAATGCGGAGAGAGAATGTATTACATTACCCACGTGCCATTTCCTAGAGTTGTTAAATCGACCTGGCCAAGACAAAGGGGCGACCCTGCCTCCTCGCGAGGGCGTCCCTTCGCGTTGGCGCTCCTCTGTCCCTGCCACCAGTCCTATTCCCCATAATTCGACCTTGGGTTACAACCGGTCATGGCCCTCACACAGAAAAGAGCAGTGGGCGAACGCCTCAAGCATTACGACGCCCTAACCACAGAGAGAGGGGGGGGCAACGTGGATCACCACTTTTACCCAACCCTATATGGAGGAAAGGGCGAAGCACGTGCGACCGTCTCAGACGAACAAGTCCTAGAACCGCGATCTTCTGAGTTAAGGTCGAGATCGAAGGGACATGTTCGCCACTTCGTTTAGGTCTAATCGACCGGGATCGCATGCTCAGTTTCCACTATAAACATTTAGAAAGAAAGAAATAGAAGAATTTTTTATCAAGTTGAACTCCTTGTTGGGAATCTGAAGATTAGATTAACTAGACATCTTTAGTGTGGAAAGACAGGTATGTTTTCTTATGACTAGCTATCACACCCCAAATATAATATATATTAATATAGTATTTGAGATGTAATCCACACACCATAAACCATTATTGGCTACAAGACGATAGTCAATATTATAAAAGATCTCAAACTTAAAGTTCAATTCATCAATTACACTCTTTCCCATGTACTGATGTACATAGGATAAACACAAAGAATATCTTGCCACCTATAAGCATTTATGCCACCTTATCATTTGGAATTGCCACCTCTTACTTCCACTTGTCACCATTTCAAAATAAAAATGACACCTCATACTTTATGCATGCAAATGCCTTTATGCTTGGCACTTTATAAACTTGCCACTTCATGCTTGCTATGCAAATGACTTGACAATTGGCATTCCATAAACTTGCCACCTATTACTTGTACCTAAAACTATAATATTTTATTGTTTTCCATATACTTTCATATCCATCTACAAAATGCTTGATCTAGTCAATCCTAACTTTGCAGTAAAATATCCTTGAGAAATTTTTAATATATAGATATATATCAATTATGCACTTTCCCTAATTCTCCACTACTAACCCTTATTAAAATAACTAAATCATAGTTACACAACAATTGGAACATCCTTATTAATTATATGGTATTGCATAACTATAACCAAATCAAATCTTAATTAGTTACTAATCACTAGAATATCAACATAATCCATACTACTAGGTTATTTCTCAATGCTTATACTTACGCTTATTATACACAAGTAAATGTATTAGATGTATACTAGTAAAAGACTCCTATATTATATACTAAACATTCTTAAGAAAATTCATGGTCATTACACTAGCTTCCAATTCATTACCATTTGGAGTCTTTATCTTTTATTGGCAGTACTTTTTTCAGTTATATAGCTTGCGTGTACAAGGGTGTTTTGCCCTTTTGATTTTAATATCGATAAATCTCTTACTTAACAAAAAAAAACAAACAAACAAACAAACACACACACACACACCCACCAACAACAATGAAGACGATGAAAACGACAACAAAACAAAGTAAAAGCACCTAAATTTAATATAAACAACTATTATTAACTATTTTCAGTAACAATTTCTGAACATTTACATTACTGCATATATTGGTAGAGAAGTGGGGTGGAGATTGAGGGAGAATGGGTAACCCAAAAAAAAAAAAAAATTAGACAGAGGATATGTCCTCAAAAGTAAACAGATACACCTTCAACTGAAATATAATATACTGAAAAATGAAAAGATAAAAAACATAGTATAATCTAATGCTACAATGTAATCATGTGTTGCAGCCATCAGGAAACAAATATTGGAGGAAACTTGTGTCACAAACCATAGTTCTTATGCATGAATGCCCCTACCAGAAAATATCTGTAGATCCAATCGATATTACAACACCACCATTGTGTTTACACAGAAGCAGTTAGAATATTGACTTACGACAACATACCATCAATGGACAGCTTCCGTCTTTAAATAGTGACAGTGCCTGGGTACGGGCATGTTGTGCTTTGTCACCGTGTATAGAAACAGCTCTCCAGCCCCTAGAAAGCCATCATTAAAAACATTATACATATAATTAGTATTATCACTAGTTTACCAATCCATTCGATTGATAGTTTTTCCAATTGTACAGATATAATCATTAGTGTTTCCAATCCATTAAATCAGTAGTTTTGCTGTTGTATAGATATAATCATTAGTTTTCCAATCTTATCTTCAACAGCTGACTAGCACTTTAATAGCCAGAATAGTTGGCTTGACTCAAAACTAACAAATCAAAAATATTGTAGAAAAGTGAAGAAGAAATTACCTTCTTTGTAGCATACTTTCAACACGAGCAGCTTCCTTCTTGTACAAGACAAAAACCAATACTCTATTCCTGCTCAAGAACAAAGCGCCAGCAGAAATCAAATGAAATGACGAAGAAAGTAATAAGTATTAAGGTTTTTCCTATGTGTGACATATTGATAAGTATTAAGGTTTTTCGTATGTGTGACATATTGAACACATTAAGCGAAGCGAAGGCCAAT
Source organism: Hamamelis virginiana (assembly GCA_017140935.1). Classification (NCBI taxonomy): domain Eukaryota; kingdom Viridiplantae; phylum Streptophyta; class Magnoliopsida; order Saxifragales; family Hamamelidaceae; genus Hamamelis; species Hamamelis virginiana. The sequence goes on along the minus strand of JAESVK010000690.1, from coordinate 981,562 downwards.
CGTCTTACCATCTGTTACAAAAATAGCATTGACTCATGAAATCCAAAATATGACAGTTGCAATTACATTTGCAAATTGTAATTCCTTTCACATACAGGTATGCACAGACATTTCAAAACCAGAATCTCCCAGACATTTACAAGAACCAGTCGAATTTAATCATTTATTGCACAGGGGAAAAAACTAGTAAAATCATTCAGGATCCACTTCACTCAGGTAAGTAATCTCAAAACTTATCAGAGGAAAAAGTTACAGGGAATAAATGTATATAAGATTGGCAACAAATACCTTTGGGATTTATGGTATTTTTCTAGCAAGGAGATCAAACGGTCATCGCGTGCACGATCATCCAAGACCTACATTGGAAAAGAAATGGCACAGATCAACATAACAATATCTGATTATATCATCAATCTCTCATCTGTGCTGTTGAGTAACCATACCTCTACTATCTGCATAACATCATGGTTGGCAGCTAAATCCTCTGAACCTACAACAACCTGAAATGAACCTTTAAATTTTTCCTAAAGTAAATCAATGAACATTGAAAGGTCATTATAAGCAAAGACCAGCACCTTAACCGGGTTGGGATCCATGAACTCTTGAGCTAATTGATGAACAAGTAGAGGCCATGTAGCACTGAACATTACCATTTGTCGAACTGCACATGATTAAGATTTTTGAATCCCTAGTAACAAAACTATGCCACACAAAGTAATTCATCTAGCCCCAGAACATATACATACAAATCTCAAGAAACGAGACTCAAAATAAGAAGCTTAAAAAAGAGAACAATTAAACATCTCAAGGGATTAAAGAATAGGAAAGAGCATGATGAATGAGACACAGCTATCTCACTTCTCAGCATGTTGCATTTTGACAGAATTTGATGCAAAATTATGAGCCTTCGGTATTTAACTGAACATAAGATGATTTTGCAAATGTTATATGGTTTTTATTGTCTAGCAACTCAATATTGAGTCCTAGTAACAAATAATAAAACAAGATACACAAGGGAAGATCAGCCCAACCATAGCATTGAAGGCCCAGTTTCAGAATAGAGATAGAAGTGATAAGCTGCTTGTAAACAAGAGGGACTGACAATTAAAGTTACAGGAGTATCAACATATCCAGATGCTAAAAACCATTACATCTCCTCACCTTACTTCTAGTACATAAAAGTTTGATGGCTAAAAGGAGTAAAAAAATTTATATAAATCACAGAGGGCAGTGCAAGTCAAACGGAAAACTTTTGTCCTGTACGAAGAGAAGGATGAATGTAAAGGCAAAAGGGATGAAGTGATTGAACAGATAATTTTAGTAAAACAGGCACTCCCTTTTGCACCGGATGAATAAACTCAATATCACACCCACGATAAGATCCAAACCCTCTTGGAGTGTAGAAAATGAAGTTTATAAATCCACTCATTTGCCCATTTTTAACAAACAAGCCATTCTGTCCTGATTAGCAGCCAAAAATGCCACATATAGTACGATGCCCAAGCTCAAAAAACCCTGATTTTGACATAATATGGCCATACATAAAAGTGATAAAACAAATATTAGACATTTGATGATTCTGAATGTGATTCCACGAGTTGATTTAATTATTAACTCTTAAGAAATGACCAAATGTAGTTGCAAATATTTTATCCTGACTTTCCAAACTCTGATAAAAGAAATGAGCGGGGGTTGTTTTCCATTCGAAGACTGAAAGGATCAATTGTAGTTCAATGTATCCGGTACCTCATAATAGTAAAATACTCTCAAGAATTATTCATCCAATATATGAGCTCATCGGAATCAAAACTTCCATGAAATTCTGGATGCTCATCTTGAATATTGCACTCCAATTTGGATTTGAAGTCTTCACGCACCTCGGTAAGAGGGCAGAGGAGCTATACTTTCTTCATAAAAGCAGCCAGCCAGCCATTTGCCTCTTCAAATAAGCAATTTAATCTTCTTGGCCATGGTTATGCTGCTGTCCAGCATATCTTCCCACCAGGGGATGAGATTCAATGCCTTACCCAAAATTCATTTGATTTCCTCTACCCCTACCTCTTCCTTCTCTCCATCTATTTGCCATAAAAACTTCAATTTACTACACAAATACTCCACCAAATGTAATTAGATTTGGAGAAACTTCAATCAATAGCAAAATCCACCAAATGCGGCATCAAATTGCAAATCTGATCAATCTACAGCCGTAGCTGAAAATCTGCCACTGAAAATCTGATTTGAAATTAAATACAGCACCGATTTACTCAAAATTGAGCTTCAAATTCACCAAATGATGACTGTATTGAAGAATTCCTCTTTGAAATTGTTGCGGCGATATATTTTCAAAAAAGAATCGAACATCAATTGATGAAAAGCAACCATTAAACTCACCAAATGATGGCTGCGATCTTGATTCCAAGGAGATTCGAACACTGTCAGAGATATATTAAGCTTCGATTGCAAGAAAAATCATAAAAAATAATAATAATGATAATGAATTTGGAGAGAAATTGAATGCCAAGATCTAGAGTCCTCTGCTAGGGTTTTGAATGGAGAGAAGTATCAAGTATTTAAGGGCTCAAACAACCAAATCAGTAGAAGAATGGATCAGAAGCTGAAGCTCTGATACCAAATGATGTCAATCGAATCAAGATTCACTAAGAAATCAAAAGAAATTAATCTAATATTGAGGATTAAAGGCTGGAATTACAAAATGCAGCAAGAACAGAAGCTAAAAAAAGCTCTGTTTTAAATATTAACAGATCTGGAAAATTATCAAAATGGTTGAAGAAACTAATTCTCTAACCACTAAACTAGTATTTATATCAACAACTTCTAACCAACTAACATAGGAAATACTAGAGCTACCTAGCTGTCACAAGAGTAGAGCGATAAGCAACAACAACAATATGAAAACTACTAGTACTATAGGGTTACATAAAATTTATTTAGGAAAAAGATATGGGCTGCCTATTATTCTTGGTTTAATGTTTTGAGACAATCCCAAAAAAATGAATTAACACAAACCCCCTCCCCCCAAGGAATTTATTCTTGCTAACATGGGACATCTTGAAATTAAGAAAATTTATTCTTGCTAACATGGGACATCTTGAAATTAAGAAATTTTGCTAAGTTCAATGGTGTCAAAACTCAAAAGGTTTGATGTAATTCAAAAGAGAGACACTGTTGGTCCTCGTTCAATCAAAAAAAACTTGAAGCCCAATGATAAAGAATTTTTTTGTCATTGCCATTTGTTCTCTCTCCTAAACAACACAATTCAATGCTAGTAGTTTGGATAATTAATTCTAATTCAATATATATATGAAGTACACAGATACTCCCATGAAGGAGTAAAAAGAACTTATTTACTAACATGTTGGTGCAAGTATCTCTCAAATATTCTATCCGATGTCTCATTCCCAAAAACTGTAGCAGATAATGTGTAATATCATCTGCTACAAATACCATAAAAATATGTTAACTCCCATAAAATTTTAATTTGGTGGAATTGAAATTTAAAAATATCAAAATCCACCATCTTTACCATAAAAATAAAAACAGAATTCCAGTACAACAATTTTCTAATCTAAAGATAGTGTGATATCTATATATGTCAACTCTCATATATGTTTAAATTCTGGAAGTCCAAGAGATCCCAGAAAATTTGTTGTAGTTATTCATAAAGATTAAAACTAAAATAGAAGATTTAACCATCAGCCAGCAGTGTGGGAGAGGGAATACATGCCCTGTGCTCTATATAATATCAATTATTATCCAACTGGTACACACACACACACACACACACACACACACAAGAGAGAGAGATCATACAGTTAAATAAAAAAGGTTGAAACAATCACTATTATATCACATACCAGAACATGTCTGGCTCAATATAGAGCGAACTTCTGGTTCAAATCCCATGTCAAGCATTCGATCTGCTTCATCTAGAACCTGGAGACAAGTAATTATCAGTTTTGATGGCAGCTCAAAATGTTACTTATGACTCATTTATCAAAATATTCATATCCATGCTATATACACAAATAATATTTAAAGGCATACACACAAGCAATTCAACATTAGTTACAAATGCAATAAAGAATTGTGTTATAAATCATTGTACATTTTGAAAAAAGAGAAAGGTAAAATAGTACTTTCCCTGTTGATTGGCCAACAAAAATAAATCAAAGATTCATAGGAATTGGTATAAGAACAAATGGCCAAAGGGAGGGTTCAGCTTCAAAAGTCTCACCATTATATTTCAGGATAAAATAAAACAATATACAACAAGATGCATAAACACCCCCACACACAAGCATGCAAGTGAGTGTGCAACCCCACACACGCACGCACATTCCTTCAAGGTGTTAAAAGAAATAAACCCATGTGATATTTAGGTAACAGAAGTGAAGTAGAGATTATTGCACTCTTCAAGATTGTCATATTATATAGAGCACTCTATATAGCACTATGACTGACCTGCATCAAACATATGTTGGACACGTCGCCCCCCCGCCCCCCAAAAAAAAAAAAATCCCCCCAACAAACCACCAAAAAGAAATCAATTTGGAGGTATATAAGATACATAAAGATGCATTAGGAACACATGACCAGCACTATTGAGCAGCTTGCAATGTTGCCACTTTTTCAGATGGCAGAATAGCACCAAAACTTGATACTATTCATCACACACACTTCAATTTTATTCTTGTTCCTTAATATTATGGTCTCAAACAATGAACTTCTTATTTTACCAAACAAGATGAAAATAAGAAATAATTCTCCTTACCTAAGAGTATCCTTTGGCCAATTAAAACTCATCCCCAAAACAAAACTCTGAGCATGGTTCCAATTTTTTTATTGCACAAATTGATATTAAGAAAAGCACTACTTTCCAATTGACTTTGTCTTGGCTTAAAAATATAGTAAAATAAAAAAGTAATATATCATCCAGAAACTGTTAACAATTCCGAACCACACCAATGACTTTATTGATCATTGGAAAGAACAGGTAAACATTGAATGATTCAATTCAGGAACTTAACAGTTGTTGACAGTTGAACACCACTATTATGGATAATAATTAGTAAACAGGTCTTATCAGAGAATTGTCTACCTACCACAAAGGACACCTCCGTGAGACAGCATACACCCATCTCAATCAGATCCTTCAAACGACCAGGAGTTCCAATGACAATGTCCTGAGTGCAAACAAAAAAGAACAAGTGTGTGAGGTTATTATAAACAAATCTAGAACATCGCAAATGAAGAGATATCACCTCTCCAAAGAATACATGGATTCAAAAAAGCACACAAATCTATTCTCAACTGCAGCAGGCACAAGAAATCATCCTCATGTAAACAATCGAACATTTGTATATCAATTCTATTCCCTGTATCAGGTGTAACACGTGCTGACTATCCTCATTTCCAATATATAGCAGCCAATACAGTACATATCAACTAATGCTTGAAACTAGAACACAACATATTTTATGTTCCATTTCTAAATAAATTGAGCCAACATGTCAGTTGGGTGATTGCCAAGCTCAAAATATCCAACAACAAAAAATGTCTAGTCTTATAATCAGTGAGATTGAATATGGTTTTCTAATTTATCCCTAAGATTGATGATCTCAATCCTACATAGAGAATAAGAGAACTATTACAATTATAAATTGCAACAACATGCAAAAGATAGAGAGACACAGATCAAGATATTTAGAGGCATCTATTTTTAAAGCCAGAATAAAGTAATTATTTTGTTATTATTTATTTATTTATTTATAATTATTTTATTTTGTGGAAAGAGAAGTAATGGCCATTTTTTGGGTAATTTGGTAAGAAAAGAATGCAAGAATTTTTTAAGACAGATTTCTTAGTGTTGATAGGCTTTGGGATAAAGTTTGTTTTTTGGCTTCTTTTTGGGCTTTTGTTACTAAGGAATTTAGGGGAGTGTCTTTGTTCATTATTGATATCCATCACATTCTTTCTTAAACAATTATACACTGCACCAATTTTGAAAGGAAATTGTAAATCAGAATGTGATTTCTATAGCATTTAAGTTAATAGCCATAATATAACTAAAAGAAGGAATAGAGCATCTTACTACACCAGACTTTAAAGAAGATATTTGAGGTCCTTTAGAAGTCCCTCCATACAAACAAACTGATTTCACGTCACAAGGTTTTCCAGCATCGCACAGAACATCTGAAATCTGTCAGGACCACATAATGCCAAAATATGGTTACAGCTTTCATTAGAGAAGTTCTAATGGGTCAAATGAACACTACAAATTCAGTTCATTAAGAAGGGTGGGTAAAAAAGGAAAAGAAAACAGCAATACAATAACAAAAACAATAATAACTACAACAACACATCATACCATTTCAACCATCACATAATGTACTTTTTCATCTAAAGATTAGCAATAACATTCAATTTAAGAATGAGATCCATGCCTTAACATGGAAGGACTCATGCATTCCTAGAACAGTCGACTCCTTTCCCTCAAAAAGTTTTCTAGCTATTCTTTTCTCCAATAATTCTACAGGCACTTCTTCCCCTAGGAAAACCCTTCTATTCCTGTCCTTGCACGTGGTCCAAAACATTACATCTGGAACCATCCTCCATACTGCCAAACACAATTACTGACTACTCATACACCACCATCCCTCAATAAGTTGCTTGACAGAGTAGGGCATTATCCAATGAAAGTCCAAAAAACTTAAAACAAAACCACCAGAGTTCCTGAACCATTGGGCAATACAAAAAATAGGTGATCTACTATCTTAGTTTCTAACCTGCATAACTCACACTAGTTCAGCATAACAAATGTTCTCTTCATCTCTTCATGAGATTGTCTTCTTTTTTTTTTCATTTTTCTTTTTTGATAAGCAACAACTTCATTCTTGAAAAAGAAAAAAAGGAGAGCAAGATGACCTACATAGAAGAGCAAAAACAAAATAAGAAAAGAACAAATCAATACCCACAAATTGAAACCCAAGTACCCCTAATAACAAATAAAGGCACACCCCTGAATTCCTTAGAAACTGACGCCCGAAGCGAGCTTGTCTTTCTTCAAAAGGTAGGCCAACATTGATTTGTCAATTAATTTTCAAGCCAAAATATATTTATATATAGTTATTATTTCTCATTTTAGAAGTCTCAAGCTTAGTCTTAAGTCTTAAATTTTCAGGGATATGTGACTTTAACAAATTAAAAACTTAAACTTAACATCGTCATATGTCTATAAATCATTTCAGATTCCACAACATGAAGTCTTAAATACAATTGTAAAATTATTCTCTTTTAAAACTAAAGTTTACAGTACCGTATCATTTCATCTCCTGATCATGAAATAAAAGGTTTGGGAAAGTAACAGACACGAGGAATAAATTGAGGAAAATGGAAGGTCTCGGGGGAACTGGTACAATAATTCTGCAAAAAACTGAGGTATAATCCAAACACACCAAACATTTTGTCAAAAAAAAAAAAAAAAACCACATGATAATGCACAGCACTTACAATAACAAGAAATTATACTGCTGATATGTGCGAAAATTACACAATTTTAGTCTATACAATGCAATCTCAATTCCCTCCATGATATTGTACCATCCTATACATATTGAAAAGCACAAATTTTCAATAAAAATTGACCATACAACACAGAAATTGAAACACACAATTCACATACAATAAACAAATTGCTTACACAACATTAGGTCCTAAACTAAAATGTGAGTTAGAAGGGTACGCACTTGTTGAGCTAGCTCCCTTGTAGGTGAGAGTACAAGGCAAAGAGGGTTCGCCCTCTTCGACATTTTCCGCTTTCGCTTTCTCAAAACATGCATCATAGCCGGTACGCCAAATGCCAATGTTTTCCCTGATCCCAAAATCAATATCACACAATGAATCATATAGCAATATACAGCATTAAAATTTAAAATAAATCAATCCAAAAAGAACAATACCTGACCCAGTCGCCGCAATCCCGATAAAATCCCGACCATCCAACAAAAAGGGCCATGCACGGGATTGAATTGGAGACGGCTTGCTGAAATTCTTGCAGCACTCCAGCACCTCCTCTGGCAGCTGCGACTCTGCAAACGATTTCAAAGCTGCATACTTTGATTCTTCCACATTCTTGCCAGATACCATCACCACCCCATTATCCCCATTACTTTTCGACTCATTTTTACCATTGCTGATCATGCTATCAGTATCTTGATTTGACTCTCCTTCATGGGTATCACTTTCTTTGCCGCTCTCACTCGATTTCTTGTGCTTCTTCTTCTTCTTTTTATTCCTCTCCTTCTCTGTTTCTTTTATATTGCTTTCTTCGGCATCGATGCTGCTTTCTTTGTTTTTCCCATTAACAAGTTCGGTCTCTTCGAACTTCCGCTTTCGCGCAGCTTCTTCGCTGTTATTGTCATTATGGCTTTTGGGCTCTTTGTTCTTCTTCTTGTTCTTGTTCTTCTTATCAGCTTTGGTTTCGTAGTTGTTTGTAGTTTCAATGGGTACTAGGTCGCTGAGAAGTGCAGTTTCTTTGAGTTTTCGACCCATTGCTGAAGCTGAAACTGAAGTTGGAGCCAAGTTTCAGGGGAGGGAAAGTGAATTTGTTTTCTAGGGTTTCGCTTTGGTGCAATGTTTTGTAAATGCCGATATGTTTGTTTAATAACTAAAATGACATCTGGAGTTCTGTACTGTACGGTACATATGTTTGTCAAATAAATGAAGGGCCTGTTTGGCATTCCAGTAGTTTGGGCCAGAACCAACTTTTATAAATAGCTCTTTACCAAAACTGATTTTTGGATGAACTGATTTTAGTTTACAGGTGTTTGTCAAAAGCTAAACTGGTTTTTTATTTTTTTTTTTTTTCCTACAAACTAATCCCAAATTCCCAACAAATAAAAAAATTTATAATTTCAATAAATCAAAACCCTAACATCCAAATCATCCTCATCAACTCAAAATTTCTTATTCAAATTTTGCAAAGCAAAAACCAAACTCTGCAAATTTATTTATTTTCGTTGGAAGAAGAGTCCTCTTCCTCTTTCTCTCTCTTTGTTTCCTTCTCCTATATTATCATCTTTCTTTTCATTCAGGTTGGATGTAAAAAAAGAGTCCAAGCATAGGCATGGGCAGGAATGTGAGTCAGTGAATGATGAACTTCTTATTGATAGAGCTCCAACCATCCTTAATTTCCCCTGCAATCCACTGAAGAGTGAAGAAACCTCCAAAAGTATGACAATTTTTCTCTATTTAGACTGATTTTCAGATCAAAAAGAGAGATACCCACTGAAGAGAATCACCAATTATTAAGTGGGTATTGAAGAAAATGGAAGATTGACAACAAAATATCAAAGGTTTATCTTGTTAAGAGAGAGGTGAGAGTTGTAGAGATGTAAAGAAAGGGGCGTAGACGTTGTCTTTCTTTTTCTTCTCCTCCTCCATTATTTATTGTTGTTGCAGTGGTGGTGAGCAGCAGCGAAGAAGAAGAACGAGGCGGTGGCGGCTATGGAGTATCGAAGAAAAAGGAGAATGAGGAGGCAGCGGCAGCGGGTATGGAGCAATAGCGAAGAAGAAGGAGGCAGTGGCGGCGTACACCGTGGCTATGGAGCAATATCAACGAAGAAGGAGGAGGCGGCGGCGGCAGCGGCAACGTAGTAGCAGCAGCGAAGAAGATGAAGTGGGTTTCTTGAAGAAACTTTCTTGCTCTGTATTCTCCATTTCAAACTTTTTCTTATTTGGTTTTTTTGAAAACCAGGGGGTACTTGGAGCGGCTTTGGCCTGATTTTGGGTCAAAATTAAGATACGGAGGAACTGGTTTTTGAACTTACCAAACACATTTCAATACATTTGGGCCCATTTTATACCCACGAAACCTGGTTCTTGGGTTTCCCAAACACCCCCGAAGGGACAAGATCAGCTACACGTACGGCTTTATTTCTTTTTCTTTTTTTTTTCTATACACGTGCGGCTTTATTTCACACTAACATTATGTTTAGATTGAGACTATGGAGAGAAGACAAATAAGAGAAGGTTAAATAACTTTCTCGCCACCTTGTATGAATAGTTTTTATAAGGGCATTTGCAATGCACATCTAGAAGTGTGTTAGTGTTAGAGCAACTCCAATCATGAGAGGCAAAGCCTCATATTAGGCATTTTATCTACCCAAATCCAAAAAACACCACTCCAAGGGAGGAGGCAAAACTCTAGGCATTTTGTCTATTCTCCAAATGGGGAGCCATATTTGCCTAGACAGTGAGGAGAGAGAGTGCTTTAGGCATTTTTGCCACATCACCAATCTCTCACAAATCCTTCTTTTCATGGTACAATTTGAATATTAAAAAAATATTAAAATATAAATAGCTAGCCAAATGGCTATTATGGTTGGATTGCACAACCATTTAACAAGGCAAATTGGATAGGCAAAATACTATTTGAGTATTTTGGCTAGCCAAAATGGCTAGCCATGGTTGGAGATGCTCTTAGACTCCGAGCAGCAGCTTACTTTAATTGCTCCAATGTACACTTTAAAGGATCATTTAAAATTGTCAGACTTCAAGTTGCTCTTTAAATGTGGTGATTAGTTTGAAGGGTGATTTGGCTTTTTTTTTTTTTTTATTCAACTCATCAAATCCACGGTGGATATCTTCTTAAATTCTTTTGAAAAAGCAATGTTCCGTACCAGAGTGATATAAATTTATTAGTTGAAGTGTTGCTTTAATGTATACATTGGAGTATACATGTAGGCAAATTTAAGTGTGCAAGTTAAAGAGTAAAAATGTGAACATATGTCACATAGGCAATGGAATTGACGTGGCTAACTTTGGCCATTTAATGGCTCTCCGCTGGAGATGCTCTAAGAGAAGAGAAGTGGAGATTTTAAGGTGTAAATTCCAATATTGCTCTTACTTCCAAAAAAAGAAATAAAAGCTAAACAAGGGAAAGAAAGAACAAAGTAGTAAAATCACGTCCATTGGCTTTCTCTTCAGGGCTGTTGGAGATATGGATGTTGGTAGATCCAAGGGGTCAGAATATCTCAAATCAATGCTACTGCACCCTAAGCTTTTCCCGTAGTATAGTTGCAAGAATCAACCATTATATGTAAAGGAAATTCATGTGAATAACAAACGAAAATTAACCTTCATAGACCCTAAGGTTCCTGAGGTTAGCAGCAGCAGAAGCAGATATTCAGGAGGTTATGTAAATGGACCAGCAATGTTCAGTGTGACGGACAGTTTACTTGTGGAGCCATTATCCTCAATCTGGACCATTGATTTGCTCTCCAAGTTGAATGTTCCCATCACTGATCTAGATGAACGGTTCATCGATGTTGGTAAGGAAGAGGTAATAATTAAGTCATAAGCCTCTGTGAATTGAAGAATAGTTTTACTTGAGACTCTCTCACTATTCAAGTTTAAATAAACCAGCACTGTCTTTTTAATGTGGTTTTATGTTATGCAGGCGCTGTGCATACTAAAGGCTTCTTTGATCTCAAATATGGCTTTGAATGTTGGGCTCAACTCGATGTTGAAGAAAATAAAGCAAGAAGTATAATGCTCTAAATATTTCCTCCTCAGTTTAATTCTATGCTTTTGTTTCTGATGAACCTGCCACCTCTTTTGCACTCAAACCACTTGAGGAAATTTAGCATTTGAGGGTACGAGTGATTATCTAAAGAGCCAATCTATGGCTCAGAGGGATGAGCCATAGATTCTTAATCCACCAGCTCACAAAGGTGTCTTCTCTCTTTAGTTGCATACATCACAAACGCTAATTATTTCTGAGGAGTCCTATGTCTGAACTATTGACAAGTAATTATTAATAAGACAGCATGTTTACCTTATCAGAGACTTGATACACTATGTTTGGATTGAGAGTTTTGGAGAGGAGAGAAAAGAAAGTTAAATAACTTTCTGTCCACCTGTTTGGATAGCTTTCATAAGTGTTTGGATAGCTTTCATAAGAGAAGATGAGATAAGATTTTAAGGTGTAAATTTCAATATTGCCCTTACATAAAAAAAAAAAAAAATACAAGCTAAACAAGGGGTAGAAAGGGCAAAGTAGTAAAATCACAGCTACTCCTTAATTCTCTTCTCTTCTCTCCAAATCTTCCTGATTTTTAGAGAAAGGTTTGTGAGTTCTTTTCTCCCCGCTTTCTCTCCCCATCCTTTCTTTTCTCTCCTATTTTGATTTGCTAAACAAGGGAAATGGAGAAAATTTTAACTTCTCCTCTTCTGCCCAACTCTCTCAATCCAAACGGACTGTTGAGGAGAGAAATGGAGAGGAGATCGAAGAGAAAAGAAAAGGGTTTGAAATCCCACCAGGCCATGTTTTGATGTCAATATTTCCACAAGCAAGGGGGAAAGAAATTGTTTTCTTCTCTGTCCTTAACTCCCAAAAAAGGATAGGAAAATTACAATCTCTTTTCTGCTCCTCTTCTAATTAATATTATCTTCCCTTCTCTTCTCTAGATCGTAAACTCCCAACAAGGGCATAGAGCTAGAGTTCAGTACTTCAATGAATTTCTTGTTTAACGACTTTGAAGGAAGAGGTTGGGATACATACAAGTTTTAAACTTGAATTAAAAATTTAGGATGAAAGATATGGAGTCCATCTAACAATGACATTTTGCCATTGCAAAAAATAATGACAGTCCATTTTCAACCACGAAAAATAATAATGAAAATTAAAATTAAATTATAGTGAACCCACATTAATTAAGAGAATGTGACAGTTTGTCATTGGTTTTTCATCCATTATAAAAATATGGACATGACATGGCCACTTCAGCCACCTTGTGTGATGATGATATGCTTATCTACTTATGTCGGTCCCGATTTAATTAGTAAGCATATGCTTATATATCTTATGTAAGCATGAAGTTAATGGATAATTGTAGGATCGATATTTTGAAAAACTGACCGTTAGATTAAATATTCTTCATATGAATATCATGTATGTCAAAAATCATGGTGATTCAACGTAAACATCTCAAAATATAGGCCGCAAAAGCTATGACCGCGGAAAACTGTCACAATTTTTCTCAGTGACATTTCTAAGAAACCGACCATTGGATTACAGTGATTTTTGGCATGCATGACATAAGTATATTATCTAATCCAATCGTTCGGTTTTCAAAACATGTGTCGCACAAATATCTACCAGTTTCATGCATAAATTTATATAAACATATGCTGACAGGATCATTTCCGCTGCTTATGCTGACATGAAAATGATTATTAGCACAACACTGCTTGTTATAATGAGCTATTATATTGGCATCACTGTTTGTTCATCCAATTTATTCGATGAACCATTTATGCTAACATGAAAATTATTAGTGCACTGCTTGTTATATTGCTTTTTAAAAAATTTGCAATATGTAATTTATTAAAAAAAAAATTTTAAAAAGCAAATAAGCACTTATAAAAAACAAATCCAAACGATGCCTAAGTTTTCTACAGGGGGTTTTGGGTATACAACCCATGTACTTGGGGGTTCTTGGTTAAATACCCATTAACTTTTTATAAGACTTATACTTCACCAAGCTTATCAGGGAATTATTTGTTCATTCATTACTCATTATGTTCACCAAATTAATGAAATGTTGTGAATTAGAAGTTTATCCATAAAAAGAGATACAGCCTTAATTATGGATAGTACGCTTTATGCATATATGCTAATATCTAATTAATAAAATATTTGAAAATTAATATGCATGAGAACCATGTGGAGGATATTTAATTAATAGTTGACTTCGAAAAATATGAGAATCCCATAGAAAGTTAATGCATATATGGATCAAATGTGAATCGAATTGGATGCTATAATAACACTCTCTCTAGCTATATATACAACTCTGGGCCGGATCTGGGAAAAAAATAATAAAAATAATACTAACGTGGATCCAATATTTTGAGAAACTAACTATTGGTTAAATTTTATACTTATGTATGTCATGTATGCATATATCTTTGAAAAAGACTTTTTACATATTCAAATCCATATGCAAATGAAAACAAAAAAAAAAAAAAAAGAATTTATTAACTCAAGGGGTAAACGAAGTTGTGGGAGGTATACCTAATGCATCCGTGATACATGCATACATGTATATATGTAAATGGAATCAAAATGAAGATAAAGGCGTCTGGTGTATATATAATGTATTCGAGTTACAAGTATAGCATGTATATCTATAAAACGGAATTTGAATTATTATACATCACATGTCCGTTTTACACATATACATGTATCTCGGTAATACGAATTCAACCAACCCGAAAATGAAGACACTCAACTTACATATTTACGTGTATCTACTATCTATATATAGCATAATCAAAACTTTAAGTTTAGACAACGAACAAACCTTTCAACAACGTTTGGATAGCTAGCATAAACCCAACGTAAGCCACGAATTCTTCACAGCCCTCAATAAAGGCTGCATAAATTATATGCTTAAGACCCTCTTTTCATTCAATGGGAAAGATCTACCGTTTTGATTTTGAAAAACCAAAGCCAAACAATTCTTTAGAGAATAAGAAATCCAAAAAATTGTTTATCTCAATCCAAATTCAAAAGAACATACCATATCCAAACCGTTCAGCATATATTTCAAAAAAAAAAAAAAACTTCCATAAAAGATCATGTTAAATTAGAAAAAATGCTGAAATTGAAAATCTTGCTGAAATTAAGGAATGGGGTATAATAGACAACATATGTTCTTATTTGACTTTATATTTGACCTAGAGGGGCCTAACAGTATAGCATCTTATGCTTTGTTCTTCTTGATAAAAAAGATCGTATTTAGGGTGCTTTTGATCATTTTTCCTTACATAAATATTCCATGTATCACTGTGTTATTATTAATTCGTAGAGGTTACATTAGTCTTACTGAGTGATTTAAGGCCCACCCCTGCTTTTTATGCAGCAGATTGCAGGTTGACTTGGGGTTGCATGCTTGGCTTGGCACAATCCTTTGCTAAGGATTGTTAGATAATTTTAAGGTTGTTTTTGCATAAGTACTTGCATTTTTATACTATATGTATCATATGCATTGCACTATTTGGATTAGATATTGTTTGTTGATCAACCTATATACCAGGGATGTTGGCATTATTATTTGATTTCCTAAATAAAATTATATTTGTCGATTTGGGACATAATGTATGGACATGAAATTTAATTTTGTTATATGTATTCTTGTATCTCGTGAGGAAATATGAATGAGCAGGACATGTTGTATCTCCATCTTGACACGTGTCGACCTATTCAGAAGGGTTGGTACGGGTGTTAGGTCGGGGCGTTGCGGAATTCATTAACCAAGCTTGGACCATAGGTTCCTATAAGCTTAAAGCCTTGGTTGGACCTGCTTTGGCCATAGTGAATGCCTAGAACTGATTTAAGATCATTATATTGAATTTAGGCTCATTGAATCCTCTTAAGAGTTCATTTCTATACTTCTCAATCGATTTAACTGGTGTTTGATCGATCGAAGCTATTCTCAAGCAATTGAGAATGTTGCTAGAAATGTTCTTACCAACCATGATTGATCGAGATGCTCTGCAATAGACTTCAGGCCTATTTAAGATCATTGCATCTAATGTTCTTACCAACCACCAATACCACCAATAAGAAGGCTTTTACACCCCAATGGCTATATAGACTTCAGGGCAGATTTAAGAATTGATTTAAGATCATTGCGTTTAATGCTCTTACCAACCACTAATCCACCAATGAGAACGCTTTTACACCTCGATGGTTATAGAGAATTCAGGGCCTATTTAAACCCCTTCTCTCACCAGTTGGAGGTTACCTAATGAATTTATTGACATATATACAAGAGCATTCGATACTCTCAAGCTTTCAAGGCTACTTGTTGTATTCTCATTGAGCTTTACTAGTTTCTACATTAAAAGCTACTTATTATAAGATTGAAACTTGTATTTCTCAGCTTACTTGAAGTATTCTTGTAAACAACTCTATTTGTATTACTCTTGGCTTGAAGGGTTTGGATATAACCTATGTGGAGCTTGAAGATAGGAGTTCTATTTCCAGCTTGGGTGATAGAGAGTGGTTCTCTTGAAGTGTAAAGGTCTTCTCCACCTTGAAAGAGATTGTTATAGTGGATTGAGAATCCTTGAGCTTGGAGTTTAAGGCGTGAATGTAGGTCCCCTCTCTCCATTTTTCCCTATCTCAGTGACTAGGCTCTAAAGGAACCACAACTAGCTGTTTTTACACTCTGACTCAACAATAATAATTCACAGTAGGTACATCATATGATTAGCATTGTGTGCTACATCATGCGATAACTGACCACCATATGTACCCTGCTTTTATTTGTTATATTTAAAGCAAACATGTTGAAAATTATTATTTCACAACTTACATATATTGTAAAAAAAATAATATTCAATAAATCACATACATTTAGAAAAGAATTGAGTTCAACAACTTATATAAAAAATTAGGAAATTAAATTTAACAACTTACATAAAATTGGAAAATTACTATACAATCACTACCTTAAGGTGGCAAGCATCCAAATCAATGAAGGGCTGAACTCTATCCAAGAAGCCCTGTCTATGACCATCAAATACTAGAAATAGCTTCTGGAAATATGCAAGGTTATCGGGAACTAGCCTAACAATTTTGACAAAGGATGCACTCACAGGGTTCACACGTTTGACAGCCTCGCAATTATCCCTTACTATTTTGTGTTGCTCGCCCTCATCTCCTTCAACCATTCTCAAAGCCTTTCTCTTGGCCTTGTAAATTTGGCTCGGCGACATGTTCAGCGTGAAATACCTCCTAACACTTTTCCTTACAACTAAACTATTCCATTTAGGGTCTTCCTGCAGATTTTCTAAGTATTCATTTACCAACTAAGTGGATGTCGCATGCCGGTTCTCAAAACTGTGAGGACAACTATGCTTTGGTTGGAAGATTTTCACTTGAAAAGTATTTGCATAACCTATATGCCACCCACAATTGAATTTGCAATAAGAGGTTACCCTAGTTGGCTCATTTTTTTCAAAGCAATAATCGAACCCTTTTTAAATAGAAAATTTCTCAAGGGCTTCCCTAAAAACTCTCACACATGTGAACTCTTGCCTTAGAGTGATAAAAGGATTTTCCATATCATTCTATTCATAAAACTCATCATTTTGTGGCTTATCATTATCAGACGAAAAGCATAATAAATGAAGCTTATCGCTACGAGCATATATTGAATCCTCATCATCATCATCACTACTAAAATCAATGGGACATTTTCCCTTATCATTAGGGGTGGTGAAACAAGGTCATCACTGTCAATAGAAATGTACTAGATCGACTCACCAGAAAAATGACTCAAATCAAATCCATTTGCAGAGCCAACCTGGAAATCAACAAAATAATCAGATGCATCAGGTCCCCACTTGCTTGAGGCGATGGGTGTTGATGAACTTCAGGCATATCCTCCCTTGGGAGGTGATTCAACCCTAGCATGTTTACCATATGGGGTTAATAAAATTATTGGAGGCTTTTATAGAGAGTGGTAACATGTGCCACAACGTAGGGATCTATAGTATCAACATCTTTACAGAGGGCAAACCTATCCATGACATCTACGTTAGTAAACAATACACTTGATCCTCCCCATCGAAATCTATTCCTGGCTTCCTGGGGTATATTATATTATTGTGATCCCAACCAAGGTCCCCAATGGCGTCTTGAAGATCAAGTTAAGATCCTCACCCTCAATGATGAAGACATCACCACTTAAGTAAAACTTATGTGATGAATTGGCCCTTGTAATAGAACCTTAAAGTGAACCTCTTTTCTACTATCTAATTCATAATTCAGAAGATAATGTAAACAATTAAACATCACATTATTCAAAATATATTAAAAAAACATTGACAGATAACAACATTAATGTATCAAAAAAAAAAAAAAAAATAAACAAATAAAAACATTAATGTAACAAAAAAAAAAAAAAAACATAAACTAATAATAACATTAATACAACAACATAAATTACTAAAAAAATATAACTAACAAGTATTCAATGCCTCCTAAGCAAATAAAGCCCTTGCTATTGTGCAATGTTACATTAAGAGTTCTATTTAACAGCTGACTTATGAAAAAAGAAATAAAACTTATCTATGTAATTGTGATTGTAAGTAGTGAAGGTTTTTATGGCGCCCCACTACATTCGTCAAATAAACGATTACCTTCAAAAGTGTTCCATTAAAACATTCCCTTAAGTAAAAAGAAATAACGTCGTTAAAAAAATGTATTAACATGAACCCAAAAGGATGTACCGTCACATCCTATTTAAATATTAACTCATCAAAATCATGTTTAGTTAAAAAAAAAAAAAAATGAACACTCTTTATGTGTTAGGAATTCAATTTGAAAATTAACACACAAGCGTCCCAAAATTAAAATGAGTCAAAGTTAGTTAGGCCCATGATAGTGTAAATGGCCGGGTATAAATGGAATAATCCAACGTGAATATAATTACAAGTTATAAGTTTATTTTAAAATAAGAGTAACAACAAATGAATTTATAGTAAATGAACAGAAAAATAAGTGTGCTTGCTCTTGAAAGTGATGTGCAATATCCCAATAATTAAGCGTAAGATCAAATGTCGTCAATCATAATAATACATGGAAGGACCCATTCTCATTTCCACAGGGATTGAAAGTAAAGTTCTAGGGTGAATTCTTAGGTGTTGCTACCTAAATAATGAAAATAAAGTGTAAAAGCATGTGGTTGTGTGTGGGAGTGGTAGAGAGTAACTAAAATAACTAAACTAAAAAAAAACAGACAATGAAATGTAAATGATTGGATTCTTGGATTTCATTCCATCCACAACCAAGGGGCATGAATTTCTCACAAGAATTTCTCATCTAGGATCCATTGAGGAATGGTCTTTGATGGGGGATTTAACTTTAAAAGCATTTGTAATGGAATTCTCATCTAGGATCCATTGAAGAATGGCCTTTGATGAAGGATTTAGCAATAAAAGCATAATGGTGTTAAATGAAAATAAATATTCTCTTGAATATTTCATCAAACACTTGAAGTGCATATAATTTCAAGCACTATATGTGTCAAGCATAGCTTATCTACAAGTAATCAAAAAGATACAAAACCAAGAGGGTTCAAATGTAAAGTATTTATAAACGTTCAAACACAAAACACAAGAAAAATGAGGTTGAATAATGTTAAATATTCATTGAGACATTTTAGCAAACACTTTGGGTGCATATGGTTCAAGCACCATTTGTGCCAAGCCAAAGTTTGTCTATAAATGGTCAAGAAATACAAAACCAAGTGGGTTCAAAAGATGAAGAGCTTTTAGCATCATTCAACAAACATTCAAAGCATAGAAAAATGGAGAAAATCATATCACCTTTGTTATGGGGCGGAAATCCACCATAGAATCCAAACTTGAGAACTTAGAACTCCATTAAAGCAACTAAATAAGAAATAAGTGCAAAAATAAAGATTATAAGTACAAAAGAAATGAAGATTAACTTATTAGATTACTTATAACTGAAAATACAACGTTTAACAACCAAATGGAAGATTAAACAACCTAAACTAAAGCTTACAAGTGAAATGAAACAAAGAAAATGTTGAAATTCTACTTTAACTAAGCTGAATGAAGAACTACTAAATCCTAACCTAAAACCTAAGAGAACTCTAGAGAAAAATAATTGGAGAGAGGTTCTCTTATGTGAAAATGGTGTATAAAGACCCTATCCCTTAGGGTTACAAGAATGACAGTGAAAGGACATGAATGCCCCTCAATGAAATGATGAATTACAAGCTAAAAATATAAATTTCGGGCTCGACTACCAGTAGTGAGAAAGTGACTATCGGTAGTAAACCTTGCTCCCCTTCAAAATTTGTCCAAAACGCCTAAAAACTGCTCCGACTTCAAATGCTTGTATCTTTCTCGTTCAGAGTTGGATTTGGATAATCTTTATATGCTCGTGAAGCTTGAGAAGTCTTATTTCCAACCATAGTTTAATTAAATCTTAAGATAAATAGCTTTTCAAAATACCTAGATTGGTCGTTTTTGCACTTCTTGACTTCATTTGCCCATATCCCCCAAACCATTTGGCATTTACCTTTGAAATTTGATATGTAGCCTCTAGATACACTTAGAAGTATGTTACATAAGTCCCATGACCTTTGAAAACTTCCACATCTTGACTCCAAGCTCCAACTTTGCAAGCAAAAAGCATCCATTTTATTGCACTTCTCCTAAAAGGCATGGAAAAGCAAGAAAACATAAAAAGCATCTATTGACTAATATAAATGACTTAACTATGCACAAAATGATGAGAATAATGCATGAGAGATATGTAAATATATGATGCAATCAAAGTGCAGGTTTGGTCTTTCGTAGACGGGCTAATCACAGACCATCTAAATAACCAGATTAGTCTCGGAACTACTAACATAAATTTAGACTTTAATGATAAATCAGCCACTGGTCTATTTTTTTTATAGTCAAGCATTAAGCCACTAGTTTATTTAATAGCCGACTCTTTATTTGGAAATATAAAAGTTAGTAGTTAGACGTTAGAAGTTAGGAGTTAGATGTTAAAAGTTAGGCGTTAGGAGTTAGGAGTTAGGAGTTAGAAGAAGTTAAAAGTTAGAGGTTAGGAGTTAGGAGTTAAAAGTGTTAGCCCTAAGGTCTTGGACTTTATTTTGATGATAACTAAACCATACCTTTTATCTAACAAGTGGTTAAGTGTTGTGTCTCCATAGATTTAAAGTTATATCTTGTTGGAAGCTCATCAACATAGTTCAAGCAATTTAATGTGCTCAAATTCGAATCAAGCTCATGAATATTCAAAGCTCAAAGTGTTATAGCCAATCAAAGAAGTTCAATCCTTGAAGATCAAACTTGAAGACTTGCTCAAGCTTATGAAGACCTTTTTGAAGTCAAGTTGCTCTCCTAGTGATTAGGAACTCTTTGTAAGGTTTCTCTTGTGTTCAATATTGCATATCTCAAAGAGAAAACAACTTTTTACTTCTGTTGCATTAGCATTCATATTTGAAAAATGCTTGAAAATGTTTTCAAATTGCCCAAAACTGTTTTGGAACACTTAGTTAACTTGCCCAAGTATTACAAGTTGATTCTGACTTAAGAATTTCGAAATATTAACATTGTAACTTCCCTAGTCGACTAACCCTTTAGTCCTAGTCGACTAAGTGAAACCTAGAGGCAATGTTTTGAGAAATATTAAGTTAGTCGACTAAACACCCTGGTCTAGTCGACTAATGATTTCCTAGTCGACTAACCCTTCTTTGCTAGTCAACTAATGGAAGTCCAGTATTCATGTTTGAGTTGCAAAATTACTAGTCGACTAAGGACCCTTTCTAGTCGACTAATCGATCCCGGAAAATTTTCTAAATGAGTTTTTAAGTTACTAGTCGACTAACAAACTTGTTCTTAGTCGACTAACAAACTTGGAAAATGTTCAAACTGTTTTAAGCTTAGCTAGTCGACTAACCTATAGTGCCTAGTCGACTAACCGAGCCTGGGATGGCAAAATCATTTGAAAATGAGCTTGTTAGTCGACTAATAACCTTGTCCTAGTCGACTAAGAACTGTGCAACTTCAAAACGGCTCTTTCTCTTTATGGCAAATCGAGCATTCAATGAAGCCAACCTACTCCCATCCTCTCTAATCCGAGTCTATGGATTTTAAACGGCCATTTTGGCCCTAGTTCATTATATATAGAAGCTTGGCTCTCATTTATAAAAGCACCTACACTATTCATATCATTTATTGAAGCTTTTACTCTCAAACTCTCTTCATCCATTACTCCTCTTTGAGAAAAATCTGAGCTATTGTTGTTGAGCATTTGAGAGACCTTTAGTTACTCTTGTATTTATTACAAATCAGCTTGGTGAAGCATTCATTGTATTGTTCTCCAATCATCTTGTATTTATTGTGAGTTGTAAGGGTTTTGTGAAACTCTTATCGTTGAGTTGTGTTCCACCTTGAAAGAAGACATGTGTAAAGGTTTCTTCACCTTGAAGGAGTATTGATAGTGGATTAAACCTCTTGACGAAGTTCTTGAGGCGTGGATGTAGGCAGAGACCGAATCACGTAAATCGTTGTGTTTTAATCTCTTTAACTTAAACTCTTGCATTTATTTTATTTACTTGCAATGATTAGTTGAAATCTTATATTGCATTCTAGTTATTCTAAATTCAAAGATTTCAAAATCTTGTTTCCTATTTTCAAATCAGTTTTTATTTGCCTACACTATATTTACCCCCCTTTAGAGTATATTTTGGGCCAACAATTGGTATCAGAGCAAGTGCTCATTTCATCTAACTTGTTGAGCTAAAGATCAATGGCAAATCAAATGGGAACCAACCCCGATAGACCTCCATTTTTTGATGGTGAAAACTAAGGATTTTGGAAAAATAGAATGCAAAATTGGATTGAGTCTTATGATATGAGAATTTGGAAAGTTATAATGAAAGGCAATCAACATGTTTTCAAAAAGGATGCCGTAGGGCAACTAGTTGCCAAAACTATGGATGATTGGATCGAAGAGGACATGAGAGTTCTCCAAATTAATTCAAAAGCAAAAACCGTATCGTATTGTGCTATTAATGTTAGTGAATACAGTAGAGTTTCATCTTGTGCTACCGCACAAGAAATTTGGAGAAAACTTGAGGTCACTTATGAAGGTACCATACAAGTTAAACATTCTAAAGCCCTCATGCTTAGACAAGATTATGAATTGTTTAAAATGATTGAAGGTGAAAATGTTAGAGATATGTTTACTCGTTTCACTAACATTTTGAATGATTTGCTAGCATTAGGCAAAGTTATTCCCAATGATGATATTGTTTCAAAGATACTTCTTGCACTTCCACCTTCATGAAGTCCAAAGATCACAGCCATCCAAGAAGCTAAGGACATTGAGAAGATTGATATAGATGAGCTTCTAGGCTCTCTCATCACTCATGAAACGGTGATGAAGAAGGAGAAAGAGGCAATTCAAAATGAGACGAACAATGCTCAAGTGAAGAGAACCCTTGTTCTTCAATCCTCAATCCTTGAAGGGAATGATGGTGATGACTTCACCAAGGAAGATGTTGATAATGATATGACTCTTATCACAAGACAATTTCAATCCTTCCTAAGAATGAAGAAGAACCAATCAAGACAAGGCAATTGAAGATTCAACAAAGTCAATGATGGTAGATGCTTCAATTGCAAGAAGTTTGGCCACACTATTGCTCATTGTCCTAGCAAGAACACCTCCAACAACAACAACAATTTCAATTCCTCAAGAAATGATCAAAGAGGCAAAGGGAAGGCAATGGCCGCCACCACTTCTACTTGGGATGACATTCTTGAAGATGCTAAAAGTGATGAAGAGATCACCCAAGAAGAGACGGCGAATTTTTGCTTATTTGCCAACTTTGAGGAATCTTGCTTCATGGCAAATGATGACGAAGATGATAAGGTAAATTCTATTTCCAATTATGATAATGATGATGAATGTGATTTATCTTTAGAGGACTTTTAAAATTTGAGTAAACTCTTTTATGATAAAAATTGTGCTTCAAATAAGGAACTTGAATTTTTAAAGAAAAGTCACTCAACCCTCACAAATGAGAAGATAGCATTAGTGAATGAAAATTCAACTTTGACAATGAAGAATGAAAAACAAAGAAAGGAGATTGAGTCTTTAAGAAATATTCCTTCCACTTCAAAATCCTCAATTGATTCTTCCACTTTGGAAAAAGAAAACAAAGTTTTAAAATCCAAAGTTGAAGACTTAAACAAAATTGTTTACAAATTTACAAGTGTAAAAGAAAATTTTGAAAGGTTACTTGAAGCTCAAAGAGTTGGGCTAAACAAAGAAGGTTTAGGTTATGTTTCTAACATTAATTCTAAAAAGTCTTCACTCTACTTAGACTTCTTTGTTAAAGCCTCAATGAAAGTGGACTCCAAGAAACCAAAACCAAAACCAAAACCTCATTCTCATTCACATGTTGTAAAACAAAACTCTAATGCTATTTGTCATTATTGTGAGAGAAAAGGGCATGTCACATTCAAATGTCCATTTAGAGGTAAAAGAGGACTTGGCAAGATGGTAGCTTGGGTTAAAAGGGAACCTTCATCCAAGAAATCATTTGAGCCTATGACCATCACTATGAATGAACTTGAAAGATTGAGAATCCTAACCTTATAGGACCCAAAAGTTTTGGGTACTAATAGTTCAATTGCATCATCCTTGTAGGTATGCTTGAAATCAAATCACAAAAAGGATCATTGGTATTTGGATAGTGGTTGTTCAAGGCATATGGCCGGAGATAAAGCTAAATTCATATCTCTTACTCTCAAGGATGGTGTCTATGTTACTTTTTGTGATGATAGCAAAGGAAAAATCATTGGTAAAGGTAAAATTGGTAATGATTTTATTACTATTGATAATATTTTGCTTGTTAGTGATTTGAAACATAACTTGCTTAGCATTAGTCAATTGTCTGATAATGGTTATTATGTGAATTTTACTTATAATTCTTGTAATGTTTTGGATAAAAATAAAATCAATATCCTTGTTGCTAAACGTTTTGGAAATGTGTATATCACTTGTTTTGATGATCTAACATCTCAAGATGTAACATGTCTTTCGGCTTTACAAGATGCAAATTGGCTATGACATAGAAGGCTTGGGCATGCTAATATGGATTTACTTCAAAAAATTTCTAGAAATGATCTTGTTGTAGGCTTGCCCAAAGCTAATTTTTCAAAAGATAAAATTTGTGATGCATGCCAATTTGGAAAATTTGCCAGTTAGGGATGTCATGGTGGGGACACACCCTAAGAAGCTCCTTCATCCGCTCCCAAGACTCATGAAAAGGTTCACCCTCTCTCTGAACAAAATAGGTAATAGCATACCGCATTTGAGCGCTGCGACCTATGGAGTAAAACCTAGTTAGGAAGAGTTTTTGAAGCTCCCCCCATGTAGTGACAGGCTCGGGGTCCTAAGGGTATTGATCCAAGTCTTAGCCCTATCCCGTAGAGAGTATGAGAATAACAAGGGTTTTAAGGCATCAGCAGTGAGACCTTGAATCCTTACCGTGGAACAGACCCCTAAGAACTCTGTTAAGAAGTCGTATGGATTCTCTCTATCTAACCCACAGAAGGTCGGCAGCATCTGAAGAGTAGCATGTCGAATCTGAATACACGAAGGTGGAGTAAAAACACCAGGCATAAAATGGTCTCTAAGAGGCCTAGGTGCATGTTGAGCTTGCGGAGCTGCTCTAGCAAAGTTATCGACTATATCCCCCATCCCAGACACAGACTTTGACTCGATATTGTTACGAAGAGAAGCCCTAAAAGCTCTCAAGGTACTTTCTAATTCAGGTTCAAAGGGTCTTAAGTCAAGAGATAAGGAACGCCGACCGTGTATACAAAACACTCCCCCCAACTAGATGATATGCAATGCAAAACAAAAGAGAAAAGAAACGCTAATGTAAGAAGATACTTCCCTTGATCCCGATTGCTAGTCTTTATGCAGCCCTATCCAAAACTTTGGCACCTGAGCAATTAAATTTTTTTTTAGCAATTGGCCTTGTGGCCTTAGCGCGAAAAAATCTCGGTTAGAAACCTATAAAACAAACAATCTAGAAAAAGGGAAGCGAAAGATTAGTAGAAAAAGGAAAACAAAAACCTAAAAAGATAAAAGAAAAGAAAAGAAAAATTCCTAAAACTACAACTAAAATTGAAATCACTACAATTCCTGTAACCATGCTATATTCTCCGGCAACGGCGCCAAAATTTGACTGGCCCAAACAAGGGAGGTTAATTCCTTATTTGTGATCAATATTTAAATTTATAAAACTACTCGTGCTTGTAACCTCAATTCGTTGGAAAAGTGATTTATGCACGGGTGTCGATCCACAGGGACTAAAGGCTGAGTTATGAGAAATTAAAGTGAATTTGATTTTAGTTAAGCGAACAAGCTTTGATTTGAGAGTGGTTGTTTGTTTAAACTAAGGAATATGAAACAAATAATAGAAAATAGAAAGTCTTGGGTTGTCGAATCCACTTAACTCACATAAATCGCATTCATAAGTTGATTAGGGTTTATGCATATCCATAGTAGTGGTGATTTAGACTACAAGAATAAACCATCCAAAATAACCATGCATATATGAATCAAGCATGGATCATCCCTTTAAGGCATAGATTGTCAAATGAGAATGCACAATCCATCCAAGTAGGGCATGAACCATCTAGCTTCATATATACACGTTCGATAAGAACCATTGCACAACAAATATAATTGAAATCACAGAAAACAACTATATTGATATATGAAAACATTCAAAACTATATTGCATAAGGGCAATATCCTTAATGTTGTACAATCACCATAAATATACATAAAACCCAAAACCAAACCTATGAACACCTTAGAATGGAAAGAAGCTTCATTTTTAACCCAAGAGGGAAACCTAGCAGACCATAGTTGGAGTAGAATCACCTAGGTTCTTCATTCCTTCCATGTGCAAGCCAAGGATCCCTTGAGAATGAGAGAGAAGAGAGAAAAAGAGTCTAGCCTAGGTTTAGCATCCAAAAGATCTAAGATCCCTTCTAAACAGGCTTAGAGGGTGTATTTATAGTGTACCAAGACTCCCCCTCTGATAAAACTACCAAAAATAGGCTGAAAATAGCTTAAAAAGTCGGAAACACACTTCCCGAGGTGTCTCTTATCGATAGGGTTGACCCCCTATCGATAGAGTAGCTTTCAGTTGCAAGATTTCCACCCGAGAGGGCACCTATCGATAGGGTAACTTTTGAATTTCATCATGAGCCTCCCTAATTCAGAAACTAGACTTCCCAAGCTTTATAACGATATGTTGTACGTCGAAATCAGAGTCCAAATGAGGGAGATATGACCATTTGAAGTTGGAAGTTTTCGTCTGGAAAAAACTGCACAACTCTAAAAGTCTCCAAATGGCTTCTAACACTTTTCTATCAACTTTGGCACATTAAATCCATCTCAAACCATCCTCCTATCATGCAATCCACCTTGAACCAAGCTCCTAGCATGCATAGCTCTCTCACTTGATCTCCAAGAGCTCCAAAATGGAATATTTGGCGGGTTTTCCTACAAAAAGCACATAACACACATTAACATTAAAACTAACTAAATCAAAGTACTTACGGAGTAAAACCATCGAAATTAGCCTCCGAATGCTGTAAAACGAAGCATGATTGTGATGCAATCACCCATCCTAGCCAAAACTCCATATGAGCTATGGAAAGGTCGAAAACCAAATATTGGTTACTTCAAAGTTTTTGGATCCAAATGTTTTATTCCAAATGATAAAGATTATCTTGCCAAATTTGAATCTAAATCCGATGTGGGCATATTTATTGCTTATTCAACTAATAGTAAAGCATATCATGTTTATAATATACGTACTTTAATCGTGCAAGAATCTATTCATGTTGTATTTGATGAATCTAATCCATTAATTCTAAGAATATTGTTGAAGATGATGAAAATAGCAAAATATTGTCGAATGCTAATGAAGAGCTTGGCAAGCTTAACATTAGAAATTCTTCATCAAACGATGTACCTCAAGAGCAACCAATGGAGGACCCTTTAATTGAAGAAGGTGAACCTTAAATGAACCTCAATAGTTGCTAAGAGCTTGGAGATTTGTGAGGAATCATCCAATTGATCAAGTAATTGGTGGTCCTTCACGCAAGGTAAGTACTCGTTCCAGTCTTAGAGATGGTTGTAACCATATTGCATTTGTTTCTTAAATTGAGCCTAAAAATTTTAATGAAACCAAAAATGATGATAGTTGGATTATGGCCATGCAAGAAGAACTTAACCAATTTGAAAGAAACAAAGTGGGGGAACTAGTACCTAAACCTAATGACCATACCATCATAGACACAAAATGAATTTTTCGTAATAAAAAGGATGAAGATGGTAATGTGATTAGGAATAAGGTAAGACTTGTTGCACAAGGCTATAACCAATAAGAAGGCATTGATTATGATGAAATATATGCACCGGTTGCTATACTTGAAGCTATTCGCATGCTACTTGCTTTTGCTAGTTTTAAGAATTTTAAATTGTATCAAATGGATGTGAAAAGTGCATTTTTAAAAGGTTACATTACGAAGGAAGTTTATGTCGAATAACCTCCCGGTTTTGAAGATAACACTTTTCCTAATCTTGTATACAAACTTTCTAAAGCACTTTATGGCTTAAAAGAAGCACCAAGAGCATGGTATGAAAGGTTGAGTGGATTTTTGCTTAATAATGGTTTCATTAGAGGAAAAATAAACACTACACTTTTTATAAATCTTAAAGATAGTGATATGCTTATTGTTCAAATTTATGTTGATGATATTATTTTCGGTGCTACTAATGATCTACTTTGTGAAGAGTTTTCTAAGTTTATGCAAGATGAGTTTGAAATGAGTATGATGGGAGAGTTGACATTCTTTATTTAGCTTCAAATCAAGCAAACCAAAGAAGGCATTTTGATCAATCAATCTAAGTATGTGAAGGACATGTTAAAGAAATTTGGCAGGGAAGGTGTGAAGTCTAGTCTTACACCAATGAGCCCCACAACTAAGCTTGACCTTGATGAAAATGGTAAGAAAGTAGACCAAAAATTGTATCGAGGTATGATTGGCAGTCTTCTTTATTTAACCGCAAGTAGACCGGATATTTTGTTTAGTGTATGTTTATGTGCTAGATTTCAAGCTAACCCCATGGAATCCCACTTGCTTGCCATTAAACGTATTTTCAAATATCTTGTTGGGACTCATGATTTGGGTTTATTGTATCCTAAGCATGCTTCTTGTCAACTTGCTAGTTTTTCGGATGCGGATTTTGCCGGTTGTAAAACCGACTGAAAGAGCGCTAGTAATGGCACTTGTCATTTTATTGGCGACTAGCTTGTTTCTTAGTTTAGCAAGAAACAAACTTCGGTAGTTCTTTCCACCATCGAAGCGGAGTACATTGCCGCCAGAAGTTGTTGTGCTCAAGTCTTGTACATGAAACAACAACTTGAAGATTACAGGATCCATTTCACTCACATACCTATTCGTTGTGATAACACTAGTGCTATTAATATTTCTAAGAATCCTTGTTTGCACTCAAGCACAAAATACATTGAAATTAGGCACCATTTCATTCGTGACCATATGCAAAGGGAAGATGTTGAACTAGAATTTGTTAGTACGGACAACCAATTGGTGGACATCTTCACGAAACCTCTCCAAGAGGATCGTTTTTGCACAATTCGGTGTGAACTTGGTATGATTAGACCAATGGAATTGTGAATATCATCAAATAAATATTAAGTTTTTTACTTGGTTAGAAATATTTAAACAACCAAATTATCGCTTAAACAAAAAAGGGGGCAAGGAGATACACGTAGCAACAAAATATGTAAAAACCTGGCACACACAAGAACATGGACCACTTTGCTCAGTACATCTGCCGTTGGAAAATATCCAGATTAAAGTAGGAAATAGAGATGTAGTCGCAGCACCCTTTAAAATACAGATAAAATAATAGAATCACACGTATCAATAAAAGAAGTAAAAAATATTATGGAACAAAATATTTATACAAATCAATGTTTAGAAACACTGTGAAATCAGTTAAATAGAATAGAGAAAAATCATGACAAAACTACAAGTAGTATTCCAGAATTTAATAAGAACCCTAAAAAAGATACTCAAAATAAACCTTATGTATCCTTTCTTCAACCATTCGATGAGAAGAAATTTGATATTAGTTTAGGTAAAAGAACTTATGAATTGTTAGATGAAATAACTAAAAGAATTTCTAATATAGATGTAGAAACCTCTAGATAAAAAACTATAGCCCTTATTGCAAGAGAAATAAATAATAAGATTTTAGAAAATTCAAAAATTAATGCAACCATTATGAAAGGACCTACTAATATAAATTATTATTCTAGACCCTCACCAATAGATGTACAATTTGAAGAAAGACCATATTGTACTCAGAGTAAATATAATGGAGGATCTATTTATGAATGGAAGATAGATGTTATGTCAGAATATCTGATTATTAATCTCTGTACTGAAATAATAATGGTATCCATAGCTTATATGAAACAAAATAAGGTATCCTAACAATCAGCTTTAAATATGATTACTTTAGGATTCATCAGACAACTTAAAGGATGGTGGGATCATTATTTATCTGAAATAGATAAAGAGTTAATCAGAAATTCAATTAAAATAGATAACATGACAAATCAAGAAATTAGAGATGAACTAGAACAAATTATTTCAGAGAGTATAAATACCTTAATATATACCATACTTTGTCATTTTATAGGAGACCCTAATACAGTCGTAGATAAAACAGGAGAAATATTAAATCATCTTAGATGTAATAAATTAGAAGAATTTAGATGGTATAAAGATACTTTTTTAAGTAAGGTAATGCTTAGATAAGATTGTAATCAAGATTATTGGAAAAAAAGATTTATTTTAGGATTACCAAAGTTATTTGGAGAGAAAATTAAACAAAAGCTTAGAGATTTACATGGAGGAGTAATAAATTATAACATGCTTGCTTATGGTGATATTATTTCTTATATTAATTCTGAAGGATTAGCTTTATGTACAGATTTAAGACTAAAAGCTCAAATGGAGAAAGAACAAATGTTAAGTAAGACAGAGTTAGGCAAATTTTGTGAACAATTTGGTTATAGTTCAATAAGAGCTTCATCCTTTATGAAAAAGACCCAAAGAAAACAAAATAGGAAAACCCCTTATAAAAGAAAACCAAATTCACCTAGAAAGTATTCTTGGACAAAGAAGCAACCTAATACTTTTAAGAGAAAGCCTCCTCAAAAGAAAACGACACAAACAACTAAAACAAATAACAAGACGCCTAGAAAGAAACCAACTTGTTGGAAATGTGGTAAAGTAGGACATTATAAAAACAAATGCCCATTAAAAGATAAAATCGATAGTTTAGAAGCCAGTGATGAATTAAAAGCAATATTATATACTCTATTGAAAGAAACTGACACAGATAGTGAACATGAAGAAATAGAATCAGAAGAATTAAATGAAATAGAATATGAAAGTGATGACTTAGTTTCCTCTACAGAAGATGAATAAACATAATCAAAAGTAGAAGAAGTACAATTATGTAATGAATTAGGATGTAATAATTGTAAAAGCATAAATGTTCTAACCAAAGAAGAAAGAAATTTAGTAGAATTTGCAGATTATATTCATACCCCTGAGGAAAAAAAGAAATACTTAGAAAACTTGTATAATATTTTATCAGCTAAGAATTCAAAAAATCTAGAATAAAAAATAATAAAAATAGATGAGACTAGCAGTATGACCAATATATTAAAAAGATTTAGAGAATCTTCTAACAAAGTAACTATAGAAGATTTAAGAAAAGAAGTCAAAGAAAATATAAGAAATCTTAAAGACCAAATTAAAAGCATAGAAGAAAATCAGGGAATGCTTGCACGAGAATTAATAAAATTAAAATTTGATGATAAAGGAAAAAGAATTTTAGAAGTGGAAGATGAGCCTCAAATAGAATCTGTAGATTTAGAGACCTCAAGAGAAGTTGATATTTTACATCTTGCCACAATAATAAATTATAAAAAATGGCATGTTTATGTAACAATAGTAATTGATAAAATTCATCATATGCGATTAATAGCCTTAGTAGATTCAGGAGCAGATATGAATGTATCATTAAAGGATTAGTCCTGGTACAATATTTAGAAAAAACTTCAGAAAGCTTACATACAACAGATGGTACAAGAATGCGAATACAATACAAGTTGTTTAATGCACAAGTTTGTAATCAAGGAATTTGCTTAAAAGCATCCTTTATATTATTAAAAGATACAACAAAATCCGTAAATATTAGGAACACCATTCTTACAAATGATTAGACCTTTTACAGTAGATGATGAAGGAATTAAAACAAGAATTTTAGATCAAGATTTAACTTTTGAATTTATCGAAACACCAAAAACAAAAGAACTAAATATAATTAAAGAAGTATTAATAACAAAACAAATAAATTTAATAAGTAAAAGAAAATTTAATGAATCATTACAAAAAGAAATTAAAATTATGAGCATAGATAGAAAACTAGAAGATATTAAGCTTTAAGAAAGAATAGCTCAATTTGAAGAAAAAATAAAAAACAGAAGTATGTTCAGATTTACCTCATGCTTTTTGGAATAGGAAAAAATATAGTTAGTCTTCCTTATATAAAAGATTTTTCTGAAAATGATATACCTACAAAAGCAAGACCAATACAAATGAATAAAGAGATGATAGAATATTGTCAAAAAGAAATACAAGAATTATTAGACAAAGTATTAATAAGAGAGATTAAATCACCATGGAGTTGTTCTATTTTTTATGTAAATAAGCCAAGTGAAATTGAAAAAGGAACACCTAGATTAGTAATAAATTATAAGCCCTTAAATAAAGTACTAAGCAGGATAAGATATCCAATACCTAATAAACAAGACCTCTTAAATAGATTACATGATGCTGTAATTTTTAGTAAATTTGATATGAAATCAGGATTTTGGCAAATTCAAATAAAAAAAGAAGATAGATATAAAACAGCCTTTAATGTACCATTTGGACAATATGAATGTAATATAATGCCTTTTGGCTTAAAGAATGCACCCTAAGAATTTCAAAATGTTATGAACAATATTTTTAATGCCTATACAGACTGGAGTATAGTTTTGTAGACATCCATTTTTGACCATGGGAAGGATTATAAATGGTTGTCTGTGATTAGAGGTGAAATAGGGTGTTAAAATCCTAAGTTGCCAGTTTTACCCTTGTGAGCAGTTAGATAGAAGTCATTATCTCATGTAGGTTTTTAGGTCAGATTGAGTCGATTCTTCTTATATTTAGTTTTTAGAGAGTCTAGAAATATCCCTATTAAATTTCATGGCATTTTGAGTCAGGCTTGATAGAAAATAAGGCTTTTTGTGACTTGAAGGGCAGTACTGTCATTTGAATAAAAAAAGCTCTGAATGACTGTCGATCTTGTCTCGAGGCTTTGGCATGGATATTTAGGGTGTGTTTGGTAGCTAAGTTGATCAGTGGCAAAGTCTGTTAAGCCTCCTAGCTCATGATTGGCTCTTATGGCCCAAAGGGCCCTTTTAAACTCATATTAGGGTTTCAATCGGGAATGATCGGGATTTGATCCTTTTTATCAGTTCAAAGCCTTTAAAAGCTTTAAAACACTTTCCAAAATGTTTCCAAAACATGTTTCGAGAAGTAGAAATGGTTTTTACGACCAATCGATTAGTGGATTTCAAAACCCTAACAAAACAGCTAATCGGCTTGGTTTCTCTCAACCCCTTGACCATGGTTAAGGGTTTTCATCCTCAAACTCTTCTAGAAACATGGATAATTGAATCACAATCGTTTTGGCGCTTGAATCGTCGAATTTGGACTTGAAACGGGTCCGAAAAGCCGAAAACAATCGAGACGGGTCGAGAGAGGCCCAAAACGGGTCAAAATTGGCCTGAAGCTTGACTGGCCATCCCTCCTTGGATGGTTGGCCGTGGTCACCCGAGAATTTGGCCTACAGCTGCTATTTTTCAGTGTTTTGATTTCCAAGGACTTTGCCAAGTGTCTAGCTCGGCCTTGGGGACTTTGAGACGAATTTGAAGACCTTTGAAGGCTGGATTATGACCCTTGGATCATTCCTAAGAGTTTTAATCTGAGCCATTGATCAATTTCAAGCTTCTCTATAAATAGAGAGCCCTGAAATCAGTTTTAACACAACACACAAGGTATTTAGAGAGCTTTGGAGAGTAGAGGCTTGGAGCTTTGCACCTGCCCCCCCATAACAATCTTAGCCACCTATTTTTGAAGTCTTTGAAGGCTAGAGAAGAAGCTAGGAGCAAGGGAGAAGGAAGCAAAAAATGTTAGTATAATTATTGAGTTGTTTTTAAGTTTTCTTGTATAATTTATCTTCTTTTTCTTCTTCTTTCTTCTTCTGTGTCTATTACCATGCTAGGGATGGGTACCTAAGTTGGGTATTCAAAGGTTAGGATTAGTTGCATATAGGTTAGCATATAGATTTTCTGCATTTATGGTTTTTATTCAAATCTAGTTTGTTTGTTTTGAGTATGCTAAATTAAAACGCTAATAGGAATATGTTTAGGTTTGTTTATATCATTTATTTTCATGTTTAATGCTTGAAATATCATATGAATTGTGGTCGAGGGAACTAGCTAAGGTAAGTCCATTCCCTTATGTTAAAATTGGTGTTTTTTAAGCATGATGCATGATTATTTTGGTATATCATAGTAGGTTGCATATTAGGTCATTTACACCTTTTTTTCCTTGTTTTCAGGGGTTTTAAATCCACTTTTTGATTGCATTTAAATCTGTCCAAGGTTTAAAGTAACCTTAAAGTGGATTAAAAATCATTTTTAAAGTGAAAACTAACTTAGAAATATGCCTAGGTTCACATAGATAACTTAGTTTGCATTTAGGACATTTTTCATGCATAGTTTACATTATTTATTGCATTTTTTAGTGTATTTTTCATAAATTCCAGCATGCGTTATTTAGTGTTTTAGGTGTTTAGATTAACCTAGGAATAGCTAGAAACCCTAGGATTAGGGGGGTCACTTGACCCTACTTAGGACTGTCCTTTGTTGTAAGAATTACAATAGGAATAAAGTTCTATTTTATTTAGGAATCTACTTCGAGAAGGATTCTAAAAAGTGATTTTGAAAGAATTTAAATTGGAATGAAATTCCATCCCTTGTGAAAACATGTTTTGATCAAATTCAAACTCTCGAAGCTAGAGTCCTAGATAAGATAGAGTCTTTTCGACTATGTGGTTCATTGCAATAGGAGAGTCCTAGGTAATCGAACTACGTGGACTTTGATTCTTATTAAGAAATTGGTAAGGTACGCAGGCAGTCAATAGGGCGCAAGTCCAATCTTAGGATGACTCTATGTCTCCTAAGGTCTTTAAGATTTTGATTCTTTTTTATTATTATCTATTATCTAGTATTATCTACACTACTTACTTGGTTGATTAGATATGATAGGGTTGTTTTTATGAGACTTTGATAAAGCCCAAAATTAATTAAGAGACCTTTAATTAGGGTGAGGTGGGTGCCTACAAGGAGTTCCTTGGAACCTTCGCACTTCATAACCTAGCCCCCGAATCCAACTTTGATTCGAAGACCATGCTTTTTTCCAAAAATGGGGTCATTTGTTTTATTGAAAATAAAACTCTGTTTTTATGGTTTCCTTATTCCTTAAAAATAAGGTGGCGACTCCCAATTTTTTGCAAACACTTATCCTTTTTCAAAACCCAATCTTGAGTGGATAATAGAGAAGGATAAATCGAGACGGATAAAGATCATCCACAATCCACGATGATTAAAGTGAACGACCTCCAAAACCCTTTAGGTTGTTGGTTCACAAGTTTATATAGATGATGTATTAGTTTATAGTAATAATTTAGATAAACACTGGAAACACTTAGAAACACTTAGAAACATTCTTAAAGATTGTTAAGAAAAATGGATTAGTTGTTTTTGCCTCCAAAATTAAATTATTTTAGACCAAGATTAGGTGTTTAGGACATGGGATACACAAGGGTACAATTATTCTGATAGAAAGAAGTTTAGAGTTTGGCAACAAATTTCCAGATGAAATAAAAGACAAAAAACAATTACAAAGATTTATAGGAAGTTTTAATTATGTAGGAAATTTTTGTAAAGGCATACATAAAATATGTAAACCCTTATATGATAGCCTAAAAAAGAATCCACCAAAATGGATAGAAGAACATACTAATGATGTAAAACAAGTTAAATATAGAATAAAGAGTTTACCTTTATTACATATTGCTAATTTTAATAGTTTTAAAATTGTAGAAACAGATACTTCAGATTTAGGATATGATGGTATTTTGAAATAGAAAGTCTAAGGACAAGAACAACTATGTTAGCCCTAAGGTCCTTGACCTTACTTTGATGATAACTAAACCATATCTTTTGTTTAACAAGCGGTTAAGTGTTGTGTCCCCATAGATTTATAGTTATATCTTGTTGGGAGCTCATCAACATAGTTCAAGCAAATTCAATGCGTTCAAACTCTATTTCAAGCTCATGAAGATTCAAAGCTTAAAGATGAAGTCATTCAAGAAGTTCAATCCTTGAAGATCAACTTGAAGACTTGCTCAAGCTTATGAAGACCTTTTGAAGTCGAGTTGCTCTCTTTATGATTAGGAACTCTTTGTAAGGTTTTTCTCATGCTCAATGTTGCATAGCTCAAGAGAAATTTTTTTCCATCTCATTGTGCATTAGCATTCATACTTGAAAACATTTTCAAAATTGCCCAAAAATGTTTCTGAACATTTAGTTAACTTGCCCAAGTGTTTTATATCGATTTTGACTTAAGAATTTAGAAATATTGACATTGCAACTTCCCTAGTCGACTAACCCTTTAGTCCCAGTCGACTAAGTGAAGTCCAGAGGCAGTGTTTTGAGAAATTCTAGTTTAGTAGACTAAGCACCCTGGTTTAGTCGACTAATAGTTTCATAGTCGACTAACCTTGTTCTACTAGTCGACTAATGGAAGGACCAGAGGCTTGTTTTGTTGTAAAGTTGCTAGTCGACTAATGACCTCTTACTAGTCGACTAGTCAATCCCGGAGAAAATTTTCCAAAGTGATTTTAAGTTGCTAGTCAACTAATACCCTAGTTCCTAGTCGACTAACAAACTCAGATTTTGTTCAAACTGAGTTTAGCTTAGCTAGTCGGCTAATCCTTAGTGCCTAGTCAACTAACCGAGCCCGAGAATGAAAAACCTTTTGAAAAATGACTTGTTAGTCGACTAATCACCTTGTCCTAGTCGACTAATGGCTCTACAACTTCAAAACGACTCTTTCTCTTTATAGCTAATCAAGCATTAAATGATCCCCAACCACCCCCATCTTCTCTAATCAGAGTCCAAGGGTTTCAAACGGCCATTTTGGCCCTAGTTCATTATATATAGTGGCTTGGCTCTCATTTATTACTTACCTAGTTAATCTTTCTCATCCATTCACTCTCAAGCATTCATTATTCAAGCATCTCTTTGAAAAAATCCGAGCTATTTGTTGTTGAGCATTTGAGTGACCATTTGTTCATCTTGTATTTATTACAAATCAGTTTTGTGAAGCATTTATTGTACTACTCTCCATTCATCTTGTATTTAATGTGAGATTGTAAGGGTTTTGTGAAAACTCTTATGGGTGAGTTGTCTTCCACCTTGAAAGAAGGCAAGTGTAAAGGTTTCTCCACCTTGAAGGAGTGTTGATAGTGGATAAAACCTCTCAACGGAGTTCTTGAGGTGTGGATATAGGCGGAGACCGAACCACGTAAATTGTTGTGTTTGATTCTCTAACTCAAACTTTTGTATTTCTATTTGTTTATTTGCTATGTCATTTGCTTAGTTGAAATCTAATATTGCATTCTTGTTTATCCTAATTCAAAGATTATAAAATATTGTATCCCATTTTTGAAAGAATTTTTATTTGTCTATTGTGAACCAGCCACCGCGGATTTGGAGGCGTTTCACTTATCATCGTAGATTGTAGATAACTTTATCATCATTCTCTATTTATCCTTCTCTTTTATCTACTCATTTATCCTTCTCTATTATCCACTCAAGATTGGCTGTTGGAAAAAGGATAAGAGTTTGAGAAAAACTTGGAGTCGCCACCTTATTATTAAGGAATAAGAAAACCATAAATAGAGTTTTATTTTCAATAAAACATTTACTCCATATTTTAAGGAAAAGCATGGTCTTCGAACCAAAATTTGGGTTCGGTGGCTAGGTTATGAGATAGGAAGGTTCCGGAACGCATTCTATAGGCACCTATCTCACCCTAATTAAAGGTCTCCTAATTAATTATGGGCTTTATCAAAATCTTATCATGACATTTCTAATTATCTAATCAACCACAAAAATAAGAATAATATTACATAAATAATAATACTAGATAATAAGAAGAAGCAAACAAAACCCTAAAGGCCTTAGGAGACGTACAGTCAACCTAAGATCGGACTTGCGCCCTATTGGCTGCCTACGTACTTTACCAGTGTCTTGATAGAGATCAAAGTCTGTCGTAGTTCGAATACCTAGGACTCATCCTATTGTAATGAACTACATAGCTGAAAGGATTTTACCTCATCTAGGACTCTACCTTCGAGAATTAGAATTTGATTAAAACAATTTTTCTCAAGAGATGGAATTTCATTCCAATTCAAATACTTTCGAAAACCCAATTTCATTGGAAAACACTTTCTTTTAGAACTCTTCTCGAAATAGACTCCTATATTAAGTAGAATTCTATCCCTATTGTAATTCTTACAACAAAGGACAATCCTAAGTGGAGTCAAGTGACTCCCCTAATCCTAGGGTCTCTAACTAATACTAAGTTAGTCTAAACACTTAAGACACTAAAAGAAAACATGCTGGAAATTATGAAAAATGCAGCAAAACAATTAATAAAATGCATGAAGATGTCCTAAATGCAAACTAGTCTTTCTATGTGAACTTAGATATGTTCCTAAGTTAAATTTGTCCCTAAAAAATGGCTTTTAACTCACTTTAAAATTCTGGGCAGAATCTAAAGTCACTTAAAAATTGATTTAAAACCCTTGAAAATAACAAATAAAAAGATGAGAATGTCCTGGAATGCATCCTAAAATAGTATACGTAAAACTAATCATGTATTATGCTTAAAACATCCAAGTTTAACACAAGGGAAGGGACTCACCTTAGCTCGCTCCCTCGATCACGATTCATATGAAACTCCAAGCAAAACAAGATTAAGGACAATGATATAAGCAAACCTAAACACAAAACCATCCGAAAATACTAAAACAATAGACACTCATCTTATACATGCAACAGACTCAATTTTCCCTACTATCATTCATTACTAACCCATAACAGAAAATAACATATATCAAACTAACTCCTGTCATGCCTTCTAACCATAAAACAACTCTTAAACATACTTTAATGACTACATAAGAACTAACATCCTTTACAATACACAAAAGACTTAAACTTTATTAGCTAATCATACAGGACTCACTAGCACATAAAATTACAGTATATTATAACATGCAATTGACCTCTAACTTCCTATTCCTAACCATGAATGTATAACCTAAACATCAATTCCTAGCATAAAATAAGCATAGAAGAAGAATGAAAGAGAAGAAAAAGAAGAAGAATAATAAATATGCAGATTTTAACTATGTTACAACTTATCAAAATAAACATAATGGTGTGTTAAGTTTACCTCTTTGTCTTCTTCTTCTTTGCTCCTAGCCTTCTTCTCCAAGCTCCAATGGCCTCCCAATTCGTAGCTAGAGTTCTAAGGAGCTAGTTCAAGTGCTAAAGTCTCTCTCTTCCAAGTTCACCCCCTAAACTGATTTATAAGTGGTGTATATATAGAAGAGGCCTCTATTTTGATCAATGGCTTTCATTAAAACCCTAGGGAGTGATCCAAGGGTCTTAAATGAGTCTTCCAAATCCTCCAAATTCGTTCATAGTGATTCAAACTGATCCAACTCGACTGTGAGAGAGTCCCAAATGCTTAAAACTCTCAAAAGATCAAGTTTTGGCAAATCTGGAGAACCAAGCTCGGGTGACCGTCCACCCTAGGATGGTTGGCCATCCACCATGGATGGTGGACATCCCTAGGGGGAGGGTCATCGAGCCCCCAGTGCAAATTTGCCCTATGGGCCTATCTCAACCCATTTTGAATCGGTTTCGATTTTTTTTTTCCTTCTTTTCGGGCCCGTTTCAAGTCCAAATTCGACGATTCAAGAACCAAAACGACCGTGATTCGATTATCTATGTTTTGAGAAGTATTTGAAGTGAAAATGCATTGATTTTAGTCAAATTTTTTAGGAGAAAGTCAAATGATTAGCTGTTTTGGGCCTGTTAAGCCCATTTAGGGTTTTGAAATCCACTAACCGATTTCTCTCGAAATCGTTCTACTTATCGAAAAAAGTTTTAGGAAATATTTAAGAAAGTGTTTTAGTGCTTTTGAAGGCTTTGTTTTGATAAAAAGATCGAATTCTGGTCATCCTCGGTTGAAACCCTAATCTGAGCTTTAAAAGGGCCTTTTGGGCCTTAAGAGACAAAAGACTAAATGCAAAAAGAACCGACTCAATCCGACCTAAAAACGTACATGCGATAATGACCTCCAACTAACTACACAAAATGGTACTATGAGCGACTTAGGGTTTTGATACCCTATTCCACTTCAAATCATGGGCAATCATTCATGGCCTTTCTCATGGTAAAAAATGGATGTCTACACCTATACTCTATTCACCTCCACTAGAGTATATTTTGGGCCAACAACTGGTATCAGAGAGAGTGCTCATTTTTTTTTTAAACTTGTTGAGCTAAAGATCAATGGAAAATCAAAAGGGAACCAACCCCGATAATCCTATATTTTTTGATGGTGAAAACTATGGATTTTGGAAAAATAGAATGCAAAATTGGATTGAGTCTTATGATATGAGGATTTGGAAAGTTATAATGAAAGGCAATCAACATGTTTTCAAAAAGGATGTCGAAGGGCAACTTGTTCCCAAAACCATGGATGATTGGACCGAAGATGATATGAAAGTTATCCAAATTAATTCTAAAGCAAAAAACAGTATTGTATTGTGCTATTAATGTTAGTGAATACAATAGAGTTTCATCATATGCTACCACACAAGAAATTTGGAGAAAACTTGAAGTCACTTATGAAAGTACCAAACAAGTTAAACGTTCCAAAGCCCTCATGCTTAGACAAAACTATGAAATGTTTAAAATGATTGAAGGTGAAAATGTTAGAGGCATGTTTACTCGTTTCACTAACCTCTTGAATGAATTGCAAGCATTAGGCAAAGTTATTCCTAATGATGATGTTGTGTCTAAGATCCTTCTAGTTCTTCCACCTTCATGGAGTCCTAAGATCACCGTCATTCAATAAGCCAAGGACATTGAGGAAATTGACATTGATGAGCTTCTAGGCTCTCTCATCACTCATGAAACGATGATAAAGAATAAGAAGAAGCAATCCAAAGTGAGAAGGACAATGCTCAAGTGAAGAGAAATCTTGATCTTCAATCCTCTATTCTTGAAGGGAATGATGGTGATGACTTCACCAACAATGATGATGATGATGATGATGATGATGATGATATGACTCTTATCACTAGGCAATTTCAATTATTCCTAAGGATTGAGAAGAACCAATCAAGACAAGGCAATAGGAGATTCGTCAAAGCCAATGATGGTAGATGCTTCAATTGCAAGAAGTTTGGCCACACCATTGCACATTGTCCTAGTAAGAACACCTCGTCCAACAACAACAATTTCAATTCTTGAAATGATCAAAGAGGCAAAGGGAAGGCAATGGCGGCCGCCACCACCACCACTTGGGTTGACATCCTTGAGGATGTAAAGAGAGATGAAGAGATCACCCAAGAGGAGACGGCTAATTTTTGCTTATTTGCTAACATTGAGGAATCTTGCTTCATGGCAAATGATGATGAAGACAATGAGGTAAATTTTATTTCAAGTTGTGATGATAAATGTGATTTATCCTTAGAGGACTTTCAAAATTTGAGTGAACTATTTTATGATAAAAATTGTGTTTTAAAGAGGGAACTTGAATTTTTGAAGAAAAGTCTCTCAACCCTCAAGAATGAAAAATTAGCATTAGTTAATGAAAATTCTAAATTGACTTTGTTGAATGAAAAACAAAGAAATGAGATTGAGACCTTGAGAAACATCCCTTCCACTTCAAAATCTTCAATTAACTCTTCCACTTTGGAAAATGAAAACAATTATTTAAAATCCAAAGTTGAAGACTTAAATAAAATTATTTACAAATTTACAAGTGGAAAGGAAAACTTTGAAAGATTACTTGGAGCTCAAAGAGTTGGGCTAAACAAATAAGGTTTGGGTTATGTTTCAAACATAAAATCTAAAAAGTCTTCACACAATTTGGACTTCTTTGTTAAAGCCTCAATGAAAGTGGACACCAAGAA
Organism: Hamamelis virginiana; assembly: GCA_017140935.1. NCBI lineage: Eukaryota > Viridiplantae > Streptophyta > Magnoliopsida > Saxifragales > Hamamelidaceae > Hamamelis > Hamamelis virginiana. Next base: position 939,369 of record JAESVK010000690.1, on the reverse strand, counting down.
ACCAAAACCAAAACCTTACTCTCATTCACATATTGTAAAACAAAACCCTAATGCTATTTGTCATTATTGTGATATAAAAGGGCATGTCACATTCAAATATCCATTTAGAGGAAAAAGAAGACTTGGCAAAATGGTAGCTTGGATTAAAAAAGAACCTTCATCCAAGAAATTATTTGAGCCAAAACCATTACTATGAATGAACTTGAAAGATTGAGAATCCTAACCTTATAGGACCCAAGAGATTTGGGTACCAATAGTTCAATTGAACTATTTTTGTAGGACTGCTTGAAATCCATTAACAAGAAAGATCAATGATATTTGGATAGTGGATTCTCAAGGCATATGACCGGTGATAAAGAAAATTTTATCTCCCTTACTCTCAAAGATGGTGGATTTGTAACCTTTGGTGATGATAGCAAAGGCAAAATCATTGGTAAAGGTAAAATTGGTAATGGTTCCATAACCATTGATAATGTTTTGTTTGTTAGAGATTTGAAGCATAACTTGCTTAGCATTAGTCAATTGTGTGATAATGGCTATTATGTGAATTTTACTTCAAATTCTTGCAATGTTTTGGATAAAAACAAAATTAATATCGTTGTTGTTAAACGTTTTGGAAATGTATATATCACTTGTTTTGATGATTTCCCTATCAACCACCTTTTTGTTTAAGCTGTAATCTGGTTGTTTAAACGGATGTAACCAAGTAAAAAACTTAATATTTATTTGATAATATTCACAATATGTATAATAAAGTTTTTTCATGTAGTCTTGTTCAAGCTTAGTAGAGACTACTTGATAATATTGCTTTCTTTGAGATGTATTTTCTACAGAATTAAAATCCTTGTCTAAAAATTCTTTAGCTAATATAAAAGGTTTATTTATCATTAGGATAGAAGGATCATTCATTTGTGAGTGTGTTGGGGAATATGCATAATTATGATTTGGATTAATACTTCCTGTTTGTTCTACAGTATATACTGGTTGATATATGTTTTCATTTTGTTGCAATCCTGAAAATCTTTCTGAATTAGCTTTTGAAGTTTGTTCTAAATCTATACTTTTTCTTTGGGGAAAATTAGATATTTGTAGTGTAGTTTTTCTATTAGGCGTAAATCTAATTTCTACAGTTCCATCTTCTTGTTCTATAATTTGTTCCAAATTCCTATTTTCTTTAATTTTTGAAGGGTTTACTTTAGGTAAAGTCCATTCACTGGGCAATTGAATTTGATTCCATTCTATACTTTTAGGTATTACTGTAGTACTTTTATGGATTTGTGATTGTAATAGCATTGTAGATCCTGGAGGACTAGATATTAAGCATCAAGGATATAACTATTTACATATAGGATTAGTTCAAGTAGCTATGAAGCCTTTAACTAGAAATGGTCTAAACACCTCAGTCATGCTTAGTTTAATAGATGCTAGACATTTAAAATATGTAAATTCTTTATTAAGCATAATAGAATCAAGCTTATGTGATGGTCCCATTTATTTTGATTGTTATCCAAATTTTCCAGTATATTTGCATGATCCTAATATACTCAAAGTATTAACTTTAAATATTAAAACTAATGGATATTTAATGGAAGATAAATCTAGTAATTCAGCTTTAGTATATAGAATATATTACTCCTTCCACGGAAAATGATTAGTCATTTCTTTCAGCAAAAGCCTTAATTCAAAGTAATCTTGCAGCTTTAGCCTTAAAATCAGAATTCAGAAAGAAGATGAAAGAAGCTTTATCTCAAGTAGGATCAGATTCAGAAGAAGACAATACGGCAGAAGTTTCCAGTTCTACTAATTATCTCCAACAAAATGAAGATGATTGTTATTGCTTAGATTTTTTCTCTCAGATGTAGAAGTTACGTCATTGGTTACGTTCTACCTTAGATAAAGATAATATTTCAACAATAAATAGATGATCTGATTTTCTCGTACAGCCAGCCTACAGCAGTAGAATAGTTCGTTACAGGCTATAGTAGTAGACTATTTTTGTATTTTATAGATACATGTGTTACTAATGTAGTAAAAAAAAAAATTAAGTCAAAAGTCAAAAAAGTTGAAAATGACATCCTGTCTTTAATAATTACATTAAGCTTTGTAAAAACTTACCAGATGGATAGCTCAGGGAATTAGAAGAGGCCCCCCCTTCAAGAAGTCAAAAGTCATAAATGCTTATTTATTATCTTGCCCAGCCTATACTCCGTAGGATACCAGTTTGCAGAAGATAAGTTTGCAGAAAAGGTCTGTAATAATCTCGTTTTAGTCTCCAAAAAATTATCAGACTATCTATATAAGTGATAGCCCCGACTTGAGGAAGGCATCACTTTTTCATTCACCACTTATCTCATACTCTACTTTCATCAAGAATCTCTCTTTGTATCTCTGTAAGTATGAATACAAATCCGGATTTTCAGTTATATATTGAATGTTTTCCTAGATTTAATTTTTATTATAGACTTGTATATTCAGATAATTTAGAAGAATATTATTTTGAAATTTCTGTAGTAATATGTGTTAGTCCTTATGATCTTATATTAGACTCAATTTTAATTTTTAAATTTAATATTCATTTTGAATACAATTATATTCAAGTAATTTTTCCAGAAAGATTTACTGAAGATATTTATAATTATATTTTAGATTAATTTTAATAGATTATATTTCAGTTTTATTGTGCCTAAACCTTATATATATATATATATATATATATATATATATATGGGATAGGTTCCCCTAACCATTCTTTTTACCATTATTTCTACCATCCGTTTTCAAAATACCAACGTGGGTCTAATATTTTGAGAAACTGACCATTGGATAACATATTCCGCTTATATACATTATGTATGCCAGAAACCACATTGATCCAATGGTTAGATTTTAAAAAATCTCACATTAAAAAACTGCGATGTTTTTAATTATAATAATTTTTCACTTGTAAATTTTCCATGAACCAACAGTTGGATCACTGTGATTTTTGGCATACGTAATGTATATAAGCAGAATATGTAATCCAACGGTCTGTTTCTCAAAATATTAGACCCACATTGGTGTTTTGAAAGCAGATGATAGAAATAATGGTAAAAAGAATGGTTAGGGGAACCCATCCCTATATATATATATATATGTATGTATGTATGTATGTATGTATGTATAACTTAATTTAATTTGAAGATTTATAATATAATGTATTATATTGTATCTATTTATTGTAATGATTCTTAATATTTGTTATTTATTATTATATTTGTGTTTTATTTTGATACTTAGAGCATCTCCAATGTGACCCTCTAAAATTAATCCTTTAGCCACATCACCTCATTTGTTTTAGCGACACGTGTCCCCCTTTTCACCCTGTAACTTCCACACTTTAATTTAAAATCATGTATCCTACAATGCACACTTTAAAGTAACACTTCAAGTGTCCACATGACAAAAGTAAAATTGAGTTATTCCAATTACAATAATCGATAATACATTTTGAATTTAATTTAAATTCTTTTTAAATTTACTAAATTAATATTTAATATTCATTTAATTAATTTTAAAATTAAAATATTTAATTTTCATATTTTAATTTATTGGCTCGCTGATAACTTTAATTTTCAAATAAATAAAAAATAACAGCTGATTTAATTACATTTTTAATTTAATTAATTAAATTTTATTGACTATAGTCTAGCTAATAGTATTTAAATTAAAACCATTAAAAAATTATTTAATTTTTTTGACACAGTAATTATTATTTCTAATTTAAATTTTATTGGATCAATTAATAATGTGTTTGGAAAATTATATTTTGGTGGCACAGTTAATTTGTGTGACAAAATCAATTTACAATTAATTTGTGTGACAAAATCAATTAATAATGTGTTTGAAAAATTATATTTTGATGACAATTAAGTTGTGTGACAAAATCAATTAATAATAATTGCAGGAATTTTATATTTTGGTGATACAATTAATTTATGTGACAAAATAGTGGCACAATTTGTGTGATAAAATTAATTAATAATAATTGCAAGAATTTTATATGTTGGTGACATAATTAACTGTGTCAAAATCAATTAATTGTGACAAAATCAATTAACAGTGGATTGGAACGGTTACTTTAGCCACATCACTATTTAAATAAGAGGCTACAGTGGATTGGAACGACTTGTTTCAAAAAAAAATTGCCACCTCACACTTTAGACTAGCGGTTGCAATTAGAGTGGTCAGTAAAGACTGACCAACATTTTCCCAACTTAAAGTGCTCCATTGGAGCGACTTTCCTGCCAAATCTGTGTCAACTAACACTAAATCAATACTTAAACCCACCCATTGCAGATGCTCTTAGCTCTTTCTTCTTTTTTTTTTTGGCATTTTCTGAACGCGATGGCAAGTTCTGTTCTTTAGAAAAGTTTTCCATCATTGGCAATTTCTATGTAAAAGGTTCAATTTTTATCTGGTTGCTTAAAAAAAGAAAAAAGCAATTATCTTCATTTAATTCGAAACATTTGTCTAATTATTATAAAATACACTTTGACTAATCTCTCTTTCCTTATTTATTTATTTATTTATTGCTTCATTCTCTTTCTTTTATCTCTCAAATGCTTTCTCTCTTATTTTTCTATCTCTACCTGAGTATATTTTTTTTTTATTCACCATTCATTCCACCATCCCTTATGTCACGGACTTATTTATTTCACCCTTGACCGTGTGGCCTTAGACACTTTACTAGCCATGTAATAGTGCTAAGTCAGCCTTTCAACCAACCAAAATGCCAAGATGCAAGAAGAGAATGAAGCAAGACACTTGAGTTTGAAAGAATGAAAGTGTATGTATTGATTACAAAGAATGCTTACAAGTTAGCTTGAGAGCTTACAAGTCTTGTAGTGTGGAGCAAATGGGCACCTCATCCCCTATTTATAGCCTACTAGTAGTATTCTAGAAAGTTACTAGAATGTACAATTTCTAGAGAATTCTATGGGCACATGCTATATACAATGTAACGCCCCAAAATGACCCTAGATTAACCATCCCGGGTAGGTCAACCCCTGTCAATTTGAAGCCACAACCTGACCTGCTCATTCATATATCCATACTCCAGGGGAAGAGAAAGACATAATATACCAAAGTGCAATGTCATGAAAGTACATACAAATGTCCCAAATTCAAAGTTCAACATGAAGAATATATAATAAATACAAATCTGACTGCCAACATCCCTGGCATAATAGGCATAAAATATACTATTATAAGTAATAACATCATAAATGTCCCCATCTTGCTCACGCCCTACAGGAATGCAATAAAATCCAAAGCAGGGCCATTCCTACCAATAACTGAGGAGCCAGCCTACCTCCAGCTGAACCACTGGTAATGTCCTGTAAATCTGCGAGATAAAAACCCGCGTGAGCTTTGGAAATGCTCAGTAGAAATACAACTTCATATAACAACAATAATATTTATGCAATGAATATTAAATAAAACATTTCAACATTTCATGGTAAATCATCATCTCAAGAGTGGTGGGTGGTTTTTATGATTTATAATACAATATATCGTAACCTTAAAGCTTTAGAAGAGCTTTAGATACTTGCTAGATTGTGTTAATCCACCGGGCTCTAGCGGGCCAGTGCTAGATTGTGTCAATCCACCGGGCTCTAGCGGGCCAATAGGGTCATGCCATATCAAGTATCAATCAATAAAATCAATATCTCAAAACAGTAATTTCATCATAGCTCAAAGTACGTTCAAATCATAAAATGAGTACATTTCATAAATACGATTCACAAATACATTTTATAAACAATTCATTACCACATGCTATTAACTGATAGAGGAGTATTCTCTGAATCTATCTCATTCATATCCGTTCAACACATTATAAACATAATTAACTTGTGATATACATTATCATAACGAAATATGTAAGCATAGCCCATCGCTTAAGGGGTAGAGGATAACTTACCTGAACCACGGTCATACCTTGTAACCAAATGTATCGAAATACAGGACCTCAGCTCAACCACTATACAACACTATACCAAAACATATTCTCCAATACCATTATTTCGTAATAACAAATATCACTTTAATACAAGTTTGAGGAATCGTTTCGTATACCATCTTAACTCTCATAAAAATAGTTCACAAGGCAAGTTACTGTCTAAACAAAAATACATTTCTACACCATTGCTTGGGATTATCACTTTATTTTAAAATTTGAGTTAATCAAAACATAAGGGAATGGCTAATTAAAACAACTCATGGTCCCTCTCTTATTTGTAAAACAGTTCAGAAAATCAGGCACACAAGTATAAACCAACCATCTCAATTTTTCTTATATAAATCTGATATAATATGCCTTTGTGATATTTCTAATGAATAAATGCAGTGAAGACCTCATTCCCATATTTGTAAGTATGTTAGATTCAATATTAAAAATATAGGTTATTAAGCAATGGGTAAGTTCTTAAATATGTAAATGCCATGCCTTGGTTTTCTTTTCTTAAACACGTCATATAATTTTGACAACCCGAAAATGATAATAATAATAATACATATATATATCTCATGTATTTATTTAAAGCCACAGTAAAAGAGTAAAGTTCTCATGCATTCATTATTTATATTAATCAAAGATATATGAAGTCTAAGTGATTCTTAAATCAAAGATAGAATCGTTGGAACATCATGAATAGTAAAAGAGTACTTATTCCTACCTCAAATGAAATGGTGTTCCAACCCATATAGCTTCATGAGCCTCCCATGCGATGCTAATGCAATCCCATAAACAAAGGTCCTTCCAAGAACTCCCCAAATTTGAGAAACAAATTGACAGAGATGCAAAAATGAAAATCAAAGAAAGCTAAGGGTCTAGAATCCCAAAATATCATAACTCGGACCCTTATACGGTTTAAACCCAACTTAAGGGACCCATAACCTCACAACGATTAAACCAAAATCATTGAACCTTTTGGAACATATTCCCAAGCATGAAAGGATGCTACATATCAAATTTCATGGCTAAAGTCCAAACGGTTTAAAAGATATACACTCAGACAGCAAACGAATGCTCTTAAAAGGACAGTTCTGGTATTTCTGAATTTTCTCTCCCTCTAAACCACGAATCTGATCACAAGACCAAAATATTTAGAAACTAGAATTCATAAGCTTTTCGTACATATAAAGAACACCCAAATCCGAGTCCGGATGAGTGAGATACAAGCGTTCGAAGTTGACATAGAAAACACCCAAAATGTGCGCGTGAATAGTGTCCAAGACTCCCCAAATTTCACAAACACCCACCAAATCACCAAATCTTAGTCCCAAACTTTAAATCTATCATAAACAAACCTTAAAAACAATAACTACACCAAAAATACTCAAATCACAAGGTTCCATCTTGAGATCCACAAAGTTTTAGGCATAAAACCCAAACAAATCCATTTTATCACAAACTAATCAACCCGTCAATCCTTCAAATCCACATCCAAACACAACAAAAACAACCCCCAAACATCATCCAAGCATAACTTTCCCATAAACATAAGATTTGAATCAAAACCCATAAAATGAGTATGAAGAAAAACCAAAAAGAAGAAGAAAATGAGCAATAGGAAGAGAACCTTACCTTCACCGGCGACGAGGCGGCTCCGGCGAGCTCCGGCGAACTCCCCCATGGCTTCCCTCTCTCTCCCTCATGGCCCTCACTCTCCTTCTCCATCTCTCTGCAGAAAAGAAATGAAGAGGAAATGAAAAAGGGGGTTGGGTATATTTGACTTTGAAAAGTCAAATGGCAAAAATTATAAATTTCAGATTTTTTTTTTAAAGTAATACAAAACTTTATTTAAAAACACATAAATAAAGAATTAAAAGTCTGGGTTGTCACATACAAGCTACCACTAGTAACTAGAATGTTCTAGCATATGTACAAGGTAGAACCTTAGCCAACCTTCTAGAAATTTTCATGGCTATCTCCAATATTCTAAAATGTTCTAGAGTATTCCACAACACTCTAGATAATTCTTGGACCTTCTCTTACCTTCTACGAAGTTCTAAAAAGTTCTTGGACATTCCCCACTTGTGTGTAAGAAGAGTGTGGAGATTTCTAGACCTATCTAGAATGTTCCGAGTAGCCAACCCACACTTTAAATAGCCATTTTCCATGCCAATTGCTACAGGTTGCCACACTTAGCTTTCCCATTCCTCTTCCCTTAGCTTTATAATAGGAGAAGATGATCGGAGAGTCCCTCTTTTCCTATTTCCTATTTGGGAGTCTTCTCCCCTTTTCCCCGGTCCCCATCTAGGAGAGATCTCACATCTTCTTATAAAATATGAATACTTGTTGGTTAAGTATTCATCCTTGGCTTATATTAAGCCACATAGGCTACTACTATTCTCATTTAAGCTCAGAGCCGTCCTTGAAATTTTGGGGGCCTTAGGCAAGTTCTTAAAATGGGGCCTCTAATACTTTCTAAAAAAAAAAATAGGTCCAAGGTTTTACGACCTTAGTTTCTCCTAGTTTTACTTAAAAGGCTACAACTATACATGTAAGGTTTTAGGACCTTAATTTCTTCACGTGTAAGGTTTTAAGGGCCCCTATCTTCTATCTTTCGCTTCTTCTTTTTTCTTCTTTCATGTCCGAAACTATACTTGCTATTATGAGTCATGATTCTATGATCAACCCTAAAATAACAATGAATTAAAGTCAATGTTAATCTTTAAATTTTTTTTTAAGAAATGATCAATGTTCATATATTATCATATATATCAAGTCTAAAGCCCTAAAATTAAAACACTAAATAAAAAATCTATTCAAAAAGAATTCAATAACAATACTAAATCTGTTAGCCTAAATGGTTCCAATCCAACATATGTTATTTGGTTTCAATGATAACAAACAATTGCCATCCTAATGTCTTGTGCTTAGGTGTTAAATTTGTAAGACAGAATTTCAAGAAAGACAAGAGCAAACAAATGGACGACAAAGTTCAAGAGATGAAGGCTCAAGTTCTGAAGATGTTACTATTCCTCACAAACTAGCCTATTTGTAAAAAAACTATTTTCCTATGAAAAAAATTTGGCTAAGTGTGAAAAATGAATTTTTGAAATATTGAGATTTTCAAAATAATTTTTGGCGGTATTTGATCCCTATATACTAATTAGCTAAGCACAGAAAGTTTTTATACGTAGTATATAATACCCTACTCGATAGATCAATTTTTGAGACTGCTAATGAAAATTATTTTTTGTACTAAAATTGAATTTTTACATTTTGATTTATTGGGAATTTGATTTTCTAGTATTTTTCATTGAATCCAAATGGGGGGTACTTCCTTATTTACATTGTAAACTTAAGTAAATGAAAATAAAAGTAACTGAAAGTAAAATGCAACCGTTTAGTAAAATGTTTATATGTAAATAAGTATGCTGTTGGAATAGTTGACATGTATGCTGCTGGAATAGTTAACTTTGTATATGCTGATTCAAATATGGCTGCACCTCCAAACGGATTTGTTCCATTTTTCAAATATGGCTGTACCTCCAAACGGATTTTTTCCATTTTTCAAATATAGCTGCACCTCCAAACGGATTTGTTCCATTTTCCAAACTTGTTTGAATATGCAGATTGCCAAGATGATCCTCCTAAATGCTCCAACGTCTAGCTGATTTCTAATGCTATAAATACTCTTGCTATGGAGCTAAATCACACAACCAATCAGATACACTATTGTAGCTTACAAGTATTCATTATTCTTGTGTGATTCAATCCATGTAATTCTCTCTATGGGCAAATTAAGTATATTGCAAGTATATTGTAAGTATACTGCAATTCTCACATAACCAATCAGATACACTATTCTAAGTATATTGCTTGACAAAGATTGGTTACAGGAGAGCTTGAGAGCTTGAGAGCTTTTGTGTGTTGTGAGGTGTGGAGTGAGAAGCAAATGAGCCCTTATCACCTATTTATAGCCTACAAGGAGAATTCTAGAATATACTCATATGTACACTTGTTCTAGAGGTTTCTCCCACTAGCTAGCAACATAAGTGTCTAGAATATTCTAAAGACTATTTACAAGCATATGTACAATGTGAAGTTTTAGCTAACTTTCTCGTTCTTTCTAGAGATTTCCAAGGCTTACCCCAATGTTCTAGAAAGTTCTTGGCTCCTCCCTTGTATGCCACAAGGTTCTAGATAATTCTTGGTTCTTCCCTTATATGCAACAAGGTTCTATAAGGTTCTTGGCTCATCCCCACTTGTGTGTGAGAAGAGTGTAGGAAATTTTAAATTTCTCTAGAATGTTCTAATTAGTAGCATGCCCACACTTTAAATAGCCATTATCTCAAAACGACAAATTGGGCATTGACATGTGTTAATTGTAGTGGATGATATTCATTTGGCATATCCCTATATGTTTCAAACACTTGGTTTGACTTGTTTATACGTTTGCAAAATTAGGGTGTCTATACATACCTTGAGATCTCCGATTTCTCTCTCTAACTTGTCGAAGCTTCACCGTTGATGATGGCACACATGGGTTAATTGATTGTACCCCAATCATACCATTCCACTATGGTATTTCGATGTTCTCTTATATATATAATTGTTTAATAAATAATGTTTTACATGAATATCTGTGCAATTGGGTTTAATCTCTGTTTTGAGAAATATGTGCAGATTACCATTAAATAAAGTCGTCACCGATGAAGCCCTGAAGAGCATCTCGAATCAAAGGAACGTCCGAAGACGATCCAAAGCAGCCGAGGGAAGTACCAAAAGAGCAGACGTTGAAATCTGCAAAGAAAGTCAAAATTTGACCTTGACTATCGATAGCCAAGATTCGCTATCGATAGCACTTCTATCGATAGCGACCCTTCGCTATCGATAGACAATGGCGGCTGCGGGCTAAAGAGATATTTTCAGATATTTTGAGGGCAATAGCGTCTTTTACCTTTTCCTTCTATAAATAGGAATGTAACGACGACGTTTCGAGGGTTCATGACTTAAGCTCTGAATCATTACTCTGCTTTATTTTAATGCAAGTTACAGTTTATTTTCGCATTTCAATCGGTAGTTTCAATTTTCAGTCAATTCCAATTCTGTCATTTTTCTTACAATGCCTGGCTCAGTTCTCACTTGAGAACTGTTCTATCCGATTAAGTCTTTAATTTCAGTATTTCCGATTCTGTTATTTTCCTTTTTATGCATGGCTCAGTTCTCATTTGAGAACTGTTCTTTACTTTTTCTGCCTTTTTCTTTATTTATTTAAGTCTTTCTTTTCTGTATTTACTTTAGTCCTTTCTTTTCTTTATTTACTTCAGTCACTTTTCTTTATTTACTTTCTGCCATTTTCCTTATTTATTCCGTCAATTAATTACCGCTTTTATTTCTTTTTCCATCCCGTGACCCCCAAAAGCTTGCCTGGATAAAGGATATTATCCTCCAGTGATGTGTAGCTAATACTCCAAGCTTGGGTGAGGATGAAGTTGGATTCATTTTACAATCCTATTTTATAAACATCCCTCTATTTGTATTATGTGATTGCATAGTTGTGAAGGTTTTACCGCACACTATTGCCGAATATAATATCATATAATTGTATATCTGTGATTGCAATTATATAATTATGCAATGGTTTTTATTGGTATGAATACAAACCAGTATGCTTTATTCCTCATTTAAGGTGGGTAGCGATACTCCATTCTTTTCGGGGATAAACTTGCCGGTCCTGTATTCATAATCTTTTTGGGACTTCCTTCTTGTAGTTGGAAGAACCACCATACATAATTACTATAGTGAGGATTTTATAAACATAAATTGTTTAATTGATATTCAAATGGACTTCTCACCCAAGTTCCGCTCAATCCACCAACTTAACTGCATTTTTACTAAGCTTTATTAAAATCACTTTGTTTTCGCTTCGACCCAATCGGAGCAGTTACCACCAACCATTTTAATTGATAATATTCTTTCCGCTTGAATTGATTCTAAAAGATCCTTTTTTAATATAAACCTGCACTTCCCAGTGGTTCGACACCCGTGCTCACTGATCACAATCGAATTGAGATTAATTGTCACGCGGTTTATAAATTATTAATTCTGATCACTGACGGGGAATAATCTCCCTCGTCGTACCAGTCGATCATTAATGTAGGGAGATTTGCTGGCACAAAGCTTTATAGGTGAGAATGTGGAATGCCTTCAATCTCAGGTGTAAAAGGTTGAAAAAATAGGGCAAGAATCCAGTTAAAGGGCACTGGTGAACTTAACTCATTTTGGGTTCTTTTGACCCATGTCTGACCTATGTCTTTAATAAATTATTATTATTATTTTTTTTTATAAAAAAAAAAATGTATGATGGTAAATTACCTTATCTCTTTAATGTCGTATGTCCTCTGTCACATTTTGAAAGTATAGTGGTTAATGTGTCATAATTGAAACCACAAGGTGCAAAATGTTTCTCACCACTAGTAAAGGGATAAGTTGTAATTTTTTATTTTTATGTACATCCAAATTATAAGCGTACACTTTTGGCATCCCATTTTACCCAATTAACATAACAATGGCACCTCATTGGCCTAAAAATGTCATGGGTCTTATAGCTTTTATGCTTGTATATGGTGCTGACCATGCCAGATCACCCACCTCTTAAAGAGCATTCAATTCACTTATAGGAATGTGTAACACCCCACACAGGGTAACCCCTATGCGGAAATGCCACAGTGA